>ML269306.1:67293-175588 GCA_005239495.1 Nicotiana undulata | reverse complement strand
GGGGGGGGGGTAAAAGATGGAAGTAATATTTTGATATATCTCGGTAGGGATATTGAAAGAGATTTCACTAAGATTCCAATTATTGTTAGATCTAATATTACTTATTGTGAGAGTAGACTCTTGCTTGGTTAGGAGGCATATCACATAACTTCTAAGGTTATTTGATTTAGGATCCACTTATTTTCCCAAATATTAAGGGAAGGAGTGTTGTGGATAGACCATGCCATACCATGTTGGAAAATTGACCATCCCTTAACAATGCTTTTTCAAATGAAAGAGGCATTATGGCTAAGTTTATTAGTGTATTTTTTAATTAAAATATTATCACATATTCAACGAGTTATTAGCTAATCTCCATGCTAGGATGGCTAGGAGAGCTTCATTTTTCGATCTAGCTTTCTTTAAACCCAACCCACCTTGTTCATTTTTCCTTGTCACAACATCCCAACTAATAAGGTATAATTTTCTTTTTGTATCATTTGTACACCCATAAGAAGTTTATTTGTATTTGATTGATTGTTTTAATGGTTTTAGAGGGTAGTAGGGTATATTTCATGTAATAGGCTGGTTGGCTAGATAATATCGATAGAATTAGGGTAGCTCTACCAGCTAAATTTAAGCTGCCAATTTTCTAACCTAAAAGTTTTGCTCTCATGTTATCAATGATATGTTGGTAGTCCTTGTGATTAGGATTACCATCGATTATTGGGAATCCTAGATAACTACCAAAGGATTTATAACATTTGATGCCTAGGTAAGAGGAGATATCAGTAGTAGTGGTGATATTGCAATTCTTAGAAAAAATGATTCTAGATTTCTTCTAATTAATAGATTGACCATAGATTTTACAGAAATAGTTAAGAGCCAAAAGTATTGTGGAGCAAGTTTTAGTATTTGCTTTTCCCATTAGAACAAGGTCATCTACAAAGAATAAGTGCGACAAGGGAGGACAATTATTACTTAGGTTAATGGAATCACATTTCCTAATGTCGACTTGGTGATTAATGTACCTTCATAACATTTTCATACATAAGATGAACAAATATGGAGACATGGGATCCCCTTGCCTAATTCCCCTACTTGGATTAAAGAAGTTTGTTTTGGTACCATTTATCGAGAGTGTTGTTGAGGAAGTAGTTATGCAAGACATGATTAACTAGGAGAATTTGGTATGAAATTTAAAGTAAAAAAGGGTCCTATAAATGAAAGATCGCTTCAATTTGTCAAAAACTTTCTCTAAATCGATCTTGATTAGCATACTACCAGTCTTTTCTCTATATTTCTTGAATTGATAGAAAAGTTCTTGGGTAAGTATGACATTGTCACTAGCTCTTCTATTTTTAATAAAGCTAGTTGAGTAGGGTTGATAAGCTTATCAAGAAAAGGTTTTAGTCTACTAGTTATTATTTTTCTTATAATTTTATAGATGGTATTGCATAAGCTAATTGGGCGAAAATTATTGAAATTATTGTCATTGAAAAATTTAGGAGTTAAACATAAATAGGTAGAATTGATTTCAGGAGGAATTGAGCTTTCTTTAAAAACTTTATGAAAGAAATTCATCACAGACTTCCCTATAATATTCCAATACATTTGATAAAAAGGGGTGCAAACCATCGGGTCTTGGGAATTTAAATGGTTTATAGGAGTGAATGGCCAAATTAATTTCATTATCTAGCATGGGTTTATCTAAATCCAACAGGTTTATGTTTTCAAAATTAATAGGGCTTTGTTTAATGCTAGACCAATTGGTTACCTCACGATTGGTAGTAAAAATAGAAGTAAAGTGGGTAAGTGTATGATCTAATATGTATTTTTGGTTATCAATCCAGTTCCCTTTATTATTTTTAAAGAAACTCGTGCGGTTTTGTCTTTTTCTATTAGAGGCCGAGATATGATAAAATTTTGTATTTGCGTCACCTTTATTAAGCCAATTAATCCGAGATCTAAGATTTCGGTAGTCCTCTTCCAGTTTTAAAATATTATTATAGCCCTTAATAAGAAATTGCTCCAGATTTTTGAAGGAAGAAGCATTGATTATAGTTGGTGGAGTTTTGAATGCCGTTTAGTCAAACCACTATCCTTTTTTATTTATTTCTAAGGATGCTTCCAATGTAGTTTTCCCCCATAACTTAATATTAACAGTGAAAGATTTTGTAACTTCAAGGAGTTCCTTATTTTCCCAGTTGGTGGTTACTACGTTAATAAAGTTGGGTGAGTGCACCAAATATTTTTTAGTCTAAAGGGCTTATGTGAGTTATTAAAATAATTGTTAAGCTTAACCAAAATTGGGTTATGATCTAAGTATATTTTTGGAAGGTGAGTAATTGAGGCATTAGGGAAGATATTTTACCATTCCTCGTTGGCTAAAATACGGTCCAATCTTTCCATGATTGGTCCGGTATTTTTTCTTCTATGGTTAGACCACGTAAACTTACACCCTTTAAAGCCTAAGTCGTTAAATTTATAATTATTAATGTATTTCCATATTTTTGAGGACCTGGATGATTTCATAGTTCTACCTCCCAATTTTCACTACTACTCATAATGTCATTAAAATCGACACCTATCATCCAAGGTCTTCTATAATTTTTAGATAAGGAACTAAGATTTTCCCACATTAGGTCTCGTTTATAACTCTTTGTGCTAGCATAAATTGCTGTAAAAAGCCATTGAGTTTTAAATGGTCGTATCTCGATAAGGGCATGAATTTTCTGACCTCTCTTAGTGAAGTGTTGGACAGTGACAATATTATGGTTGTAGAGGATGACCATGCCACCGGCTTGTCCTTCTGCTAGTACCTCTATTAGCTCAGAGAAGTTGAAGTCATTGAGTAGTGGTGCATGTACCATCATCCTAGTTTCTAGTAAGGCAACCATGTATAGCCTATGGGTGTTGATGAGTTCCCTAAATTTCCTACGAAATTCATCATTATTTGCTCCCCTAACATCCTAGAAAATAATTGTGGTGGCTCTATTCATTTCTAAGGTTTGTTGTTGGTTGGCATTGGCTTCCATTTCCACAGTGTTGTGGTTCCTCCTCCTTGATGGTACAAGTATCACTACCTGCTTCCCCGCTGTTGGATCCTGTGGTGGTCGAATGTGCATTGAGCATTTGTATATTGTACTGGGCAATTGAAGATGTACTTCTTGCTCCACAGTTATGGGAAGAGCAATACTTTTACGTCGTTTAGGCTTGAAAACTCCATACTCGGCTTTATACCTTGTTGTGGGGGTTCTTCTTCCCCTACTTGATGTTGTACTGGGTTCATGTTTAGTTCTTGTACATTGACTTGGTGATTGGGATGCAAGTTGACTAGGTTTTGATTTGTTTGATTGACTTGCTCTTGGTTTGCATGGTGGTTCCAGGGCATGGGGTTTAAGTTCATATCCTCCTCCGGTGGAAAGAAAGGAAGATTTATTGGTAGGTTTATGTGTTGGTTTGGAGTTTGTGGTAGGTTCCAATATTCTTGCATTGCATGAATTAATGTGTGATTCATGTTGGGTGCTAGTGGATGAAGGATGTTGCTGATCCATACCTGGTTTGTATAGTTGTTCATGACAAGGTACATTCCTTCCGAGATTAGTTGGGCTAGGTATCGTGTGTTTTGAATTATTATCACGATCTCCTGCCCGTTGATTTGGATATTGAAGGTGATGACATGGACCAGTAGACCCGCTTCTAGCCAAGAGTTTGGTTGGTAGTTTTGTGGATGTGGAGGGGATGTGAAGAAGAGAGGTTGGTTAGGGAGGTGGGGTGGAAGTTGTGGCAGGTTGTCCATGTTTGAGTTCCTTTGTTAGTGAGGAACATGGACCAGCATGAACCTCATCCTTGTCGTGAATGGTAACCTTATCTTCTTCTTCTTTTTTAGAGTTTTTTTATATTGATATTTCCCTAAGTAGTTGGTGGTGCGGAAGTAGGTCTAATTATTTTAGGTGTAGATTCATTTTGCATGGAGATTGATTGGAATGTCGTGTAGGATTTAAGGGGATTTTATGGAGATTTGTTTGATGCCACATGTTTCAAAGTTTCTTCCATTTGGCAGTCCTCTTTTACATGCAAAGACAAGTGATTTTTGGACATATTAGGTCCGGAGATAAGGTTAGTATTAGTAGGTTGCGTATTGGAAGATTGTGTACAAGTATTAACTAAATTAATATTGTTTGTAGTTGTAGAGTCATTAAGACTAATATCTTTTATTGAGCTTTGTTCCAATGATTGGGACGAAACTTCCAAAGTCCCCCCTGCCTCCTTCACGTGTAAGTAGATAACATTAGAGGTGTTCTTCACCAATTGCATGCATTGGTTGGGATGATTTGTAGCCGGTATTTGGGTTGGGGTATTTTCACAAACCATGGCAGTTCTTCTAGGATGACAAAGTGGTTTGTGGATTGTAGGGCTTGTTTGGAAGGTGAATTACCAGAATTCCAAGTGGATTGCCTGACTTTATTGTCAAAGTTTGAAGAATCTAAAGAATCCTTTTCAACGTATCTAAGTTTATGAGTATTAAGAAACTTACCTGTGTCAGCATAAAAAATTCTTGCATTAATACCCGAGGATGTTGCCTTGGATGGTGAAGTGGTGTGTGTACTAGTTGCCGTTTTTTGGAGAAAGAGAATGTTATCCAGTCTTCTAGAGCAATATCGCGTATGCTTATGTACTGATTTTCCTGTGGCATATTGGACTTGATAGGTTGCAAATTGGCAAACTGTCACTTTACACGGCTATGGCCTAATCTACCACAATTTTTGCATAAACAATTTTCTCCTTCATAATGAATTTATTGTTTATAGTTCCCAATATAAACAAAGGGCATAACGGCCTCTTAATATCGATGATAGCTTTGGTTTCTAGTTCCGAGAGGCGGAGAACAATTTGGTCCCGTTCCACCAAAAGCTGATTCCGTTCGGAAGTAAGTTCCTCCTTCTCACGAATAAATCTCTGAAGGCCCCTAGAAGCAAGAAAGTTGGCCTACAATACAAGAAGAAGTAAAGCTTAGAATACATTCATACAAAATAAGGAGAAGTAATAAAGGAAGAAAAGAACGGACCGCTGAGGTGTTGTGCATGGCGTTGTTCAACAAACACTCTTTTGAGAGTGCCTAAATCTTTTCCCACTCCTTCTCTGAAGCCAAGTGCTTCAGATATCGAGCAAGCTCCACCGACCGGGATAGCATGTTGCATTCGGTAAAGACCGAAAGAGTAACGTTCCTCCTCCTTTATGGATCTTCAGAAGGGGCAGCTAATTTTTCCCCGAATTCCCATGAACTGGGGACTCTGGAAGAGGAACACATTCTTCATGTTCAGGTGTAGCCGATGGAGGTGATGTAGCAGTTGCCAGTGGAAAAGTGGATGAAAATAAAAGTGATGTAGCAGTTGCTGGTATTGGTGAATGTGGAGATGAAGGTGATGGAGTTGAAGAGTGAGAAGCAACTGCATCAAATGTAGTGTTGGCTATTGGATGCTCGCTAACCAAAGAAGGCAAGGATCCGGTACTCTGCTCCGCAGTACCCGGCACAAAAATTGGGGCCCAAAAATGGGAGTTGGAATTTTCTACCAAATGATATTCTCCCCACAGTGACGAAACATCATCCTCGGTTGGTGTAATTTTCTCAACATGTCGAGCATCCTATTGAGATGATGACTAACGTCGCCCTCAATGTAGAGAAGCTCCCTCATCACTAGCTTCTTCATCAATGTCACTCATCACGGTGTCTATGACCAGATCGGAAGGAGTACCACTCACCATGATCACTGGAGATAACTCGGGGGCACCAGTATTTGCCCTTTTATTCTTTTTCTCGGCCGCGGATGAACGTCTTCTCTTCGGTTGTTTATTGTAACGACCCGGCCGGTCGTTTCGAGAGTTATAACCCTGTTTACCCCGTTTTTGCTTCCCTATGTGTTTTTAGTCTTATTATATTGCTTTGGGTTGGTTGGTCCTGGTTTAGAGTTATTTTGGAAGGAATGAGGCACGTAGTCTCTTAATTTGGAAATTAAGTTGGAAAAAGTCAATCGGAAGTTGGCTTATGAGTAATCGATCTCAGATTGGGGGTTTTATGGTTCGTACATCTCTGTTAGGTGAATTTGGAGGTCACTGGTAGAATTAGGCTCTAATTGGCGAAATTGGAAATTTGGTGATTTTTGGTCGGCAGCGGAAAATGAGATATCAGGGTCGGAATGGAATTCCGGAAATTGGAGTAGGTTTGTAGTGTCATTTTCAGGTCATCGGACGTGGTTTGGTTGGTTTCGGCATCGTTGAAGAATTTTGGAAGTTTAGAAATCCTGAGGCTTGAATTCGGGGTTAATTCAGTGTTTTGATGTTGTTTTGGGTGTTCCGAGAGATTGACTAAGTTCGTATATGGATATGTGACCTATAGGTGTAATTGGTTGAGGTGCCGAGGGCCTCAGGATGATTTCGGATGGCTAACGGGAAGTTTGGAGACTTAGTTTAGCAGCTGGTGCTGCCGTATCTGGTGTTCCGCACCTGCGGAAGGGGGAGCACAGGTGCGGAGGTCGTAGGTGCGAGATATGAGTCGCAGATGTGGAGATGGGCAGCAAGGGGGATGAGCGCACCTGCGAGCCCACATGTGCGAGAAATGTGTCGCATGTGCGGAATCAGGTGGGATAAGTGGACTTCGCAGGTGTGGTGTCTTGGAGCGCAGGTGCAGTAACGCGGGTGCGAGACCCCTGGGCAGAAACTATAAAAGCCATACTTCGCGAATTTTGGGCATTTCAACACAATTTTCACTCGGTTTTTTGAGTTTTTGGAGGGTTTTGAAGAGGGAATCAAGGGGGAATTCGTTGAGGTAAGATTTTCGAACTTAATACTCGTAACTATGATGAATTTCAGTTGTTTAAGCATGAAAATTGTAGGAATTAGGGGTGAAATTTGGGGAAATTAGGACTTGGAATTGGAGAGTTTAATTTGGGTAATTGAGGGGTCAAACGAGGTCGAAATTTGGTAAATTTGGTATGAATGGACTCGTGAGTGAAAGAGGTTTCTAGTTTTGTAATTTTTGTTGGATTCCGAGATGTGGGCTCAGGGGTCGGGTTTGGCCAATTTCGGGATTAGTGATTTAATTTGAAATTTTTTATGTGGGCTTCGTTCCTTTAGCATATATTAATGATAATATATTGATTGTGGATAGATTGGGGGCAATTTGTGGCCGAGTGGAGCGGCAGGGGCATTGCGGAGTAGAGTTTTGTCCAGTTTGAGGTAAGTAACGATTGTAAATCTAGACCTAAGGGTATGGAACCCCGAAATTTTGTACTATTTCACTATGTTGAGGCGACGCACATGCTAGGTGAGGGGCGTGTGGGCGTGCACTGTTAGGGATTATGACTCGGTCCGACCCGTAGCAACTATAGTGTTGCATGTTTTGATTAAAGCTGTATAATTGCTATATGTTTTAGAAAGAATTCTTATAACTTGGGCGGAACACCATGTTTGGGGCCTTGTGCCTGTGCTGTTTGGACCCTCAGGGGTATGTTTTACTATCCACACACTATTTTGACTTGAAAGCATATCCTCAGTCATGATTTTCCTGTTTATTGTTTAATTCAGTTTGATTACTCTATTTTAAAATATAAGAAAGTTGTTTTGGACTGAGCCCCCTGATTTTACTGAAACGCCCGAGTGGCTTGTGAGGTTGATGACTGAGTGAGGTCGAGGGCATGATTGTGAGGATATTTATGGATCGGGCTACACGCCGCAACAATATATATGGATCGGGCTGCAGACCGCAACAACATATACATACGTACATACATATGTATATCGAGTTGCATGCCACAACGATATTGGGTCGGGCTGCACGCCACATCGATATAACGCTTGGGCTGTAGGAGCCTCTCCGGAGTCTGTACACCCCCAGTGAGCGCAGATACCTACTGAGTGTGAGTGTTGAGTGAGGAGTGATTGGGAGGCTTGCCCGAGGGGCTTGTTGATGAGATCATTATTTTTCACTATATTTTTATATTGAGCCTCTATTGAAAATGTTGAAGATATTCGTACATGTTTCCATTGAAACTGGAGTTTTAAGTGATATTTGACTTGAACACCGATTTGACACGTGTTATTGCGTTGAGACTTCATAAATTTT
The DNA here is from genome assembly GCA_005239495.1 of Nicotiana undulata. NCBI lineage: Eukaryota > Viridiplantae > Streptophyta > Magnoliopsida > Solanales > Solanaceae > Nicotiana > Nicotiana undulata. The sequence continues at coordinate 167,484 of ML269306.1, read as the reverse complement.
GAACTTTATGTAATTATACTGCTCGTCACTGCACTCAGCCTTTATTTATAGTTGTTACTTACTGAGTTGGCGTACTAACGTTATTCCCTGCATCTGCAGATCCAATTACCTCAGGTCCGGTAGCGATTATTGACCATTTCGGTGCAGTGCCTCAGTCGGAGATTGCGAGGTAGCTTCCTGGCGATCGCAACCTTGTTTTCTCTTTCCTTATCTTCCCTTAGCATATTTTTATTATCTCCAGACAATGGTTGTCTTGTTACATTTCAGACATTGTAGTAGTTTTGGCTCGCGACTTAGTGACACCCGGTATGGGGATTTTTATTTCAGTATTTTATGTTTTGGATTTAACATTTTAAATTAGAAATTTTGTGGGAAAAGATTATTATTATTTAAATGTTTTATGAAAATAGAGTTGTTTGAAATTCGTGAGGCTTGCCTAGTTCCACGATAGGCGTCATCAGATCGGGGTGATCTGGGGTCGTGACAAGTTGGTATCAGAGCCTAGGTTACATGGGTCTCACAAGTCATGAGCCAGTTTAGTAGAGTCTTGCGGATCGGTGCGGAGACGTCTGTACTTATCCTCGAGAGGCTGTAGAACCCTTAGGAAAAATCTCACATTCTTGAATTCTTGTCGTGCGAATCTATTGATTCTGGTAACTAAACTTCTATTGTTTCATTCTCTCACAGATGGTGAGGACATGTGCTACCGGACAGGACGACCAACCACCATCTAGGCCCGCGAGGGGTCGAGGCCGTGGTAGAGGTGGGGGTGTAACCTGCGCAACAGCCAGGGATGTACCTATAGACCCACCTATTATCCCAGATCAGGTCCCAGCCACAGATGTTCCAGCGGGACCAGCCCAGGCACCGGCTGTGCTTATTGTTACTCCGGGTCTTCAGGAGACCTTGGCTCAGATTTTGACCGTGTGCACCAATCTTGCTCAGCCAGTCACTTTTTCTACTATATCAGCTACTTCTCAGGCCGGGGGAGGCACTCAGACTCCCGCCGCGCACACCCCCGAGTAGGTTGTTCAAGGACATCAGGCACCAGGGGCACCTCCAGCCCAACCGGTTGCACCTGCTCAGGATTATGTGGTTCTAGTCACGCCTGATGACGAGCAGCGTAGGTTGGAGAGGTTTGGTAGACTTTAGCCTTCGACTTTCAGCGGTGTAGAGGGTGAGGATGCCCAGGGTTTCTTGGACAAGTGTTAGAGGATTCTTCGTACATCAGGTATTTTGGAGTCGTTCACTACTTTCCGGTTTTCAAGAGCTGGCTTTACTTGGTGGGAGGCTTATAAGAGGCATAGGCCTATCATTGCAATGCCCCTTACCTGGCAACAGTTCTCCGTTCTCCTTTTGGAGAAGTATGTGCCACAGTCCCGAAGGGAGGAGTTGCGAAGACAGTTAGTTGCGTCAGGATGATATGATTGTGACGTAGTATGAGATGAGATTTTCAGAGCAAGCTCTTCATGCTATTTGGTTGGTTCCTACGTATAGGGAGAGGACCAGGAGGTTTGTGAATGGCCTCACATATCAACTTCGGATTCTCATGACCAGGGATAGGGTCTTAGGTGCTACTTTTCATGAGGTTGTTGATATTTCCAGAGAGATTGATTCAGTTCGTCGCCAGGAGAGAGATGAGAGGGAGGCCAAGAGGCCTCGGGGATATGGTAGCTTTGGTGGTGTTCCCTCTAGAGGTCAGTTTCAGCACGATAGAGGCCGTCTATTTAGGCTTGCTCAGCCAGCTCACCCAATTCATAGTGGCGCATCACCGGGTCATGGTTCTCGCAGTTCTCATCCAGTCCGCTCATCATTCAGTGCCATTGAAGCCTAGAGTTCATCCCGTGCACCATCAGTTCAGGGTTCCTCCACGCCAAGTTCTTCTATCGGTTATCCCGGTGCTAGGGGTTCCCTTTAGTCCCCGTCCCCCGCACCTGGGAGTTGTTACGAGTGTGGAGAGTTTGGGCATATGAGGAGGCATTGTACTTATTTTCTTGAGGGCCCATCTCAGTAGAGGATTCAGCCATTGACTTCAACTCCAGTTACTTCACCATCCGCTCAGCCATCTAGGGGTGGGGATCAGGCAGCTAGAGGTCGCCCTAGAGGGGGAGGCCGATTCGGCGGTGGTCAGGCCTGTTTTTATGCACTGCCGGATGCTATGGATTCAGATACTGTGATTACAGGTAGGGGTGTTCAAACCGAACTGTAAAATCGCACCAAATCGAAAATCAAACCAAACCGATTAAAAAACCCGACTAGGTTTGGTATTGAGTAAAAAAACCGAACCAAAACGACATATAAATATATAATTTTATATATATTTTTAAGTCTTTATATTGAATTTTCTTTAAAAAATATAAAAAATTTGGGATCCTTTCATGTGTTAACCAAGAACGCGAACATTCACGAAAATTATTGTAAATATTCAATAACTTGATTTATAATAATGAAGTCGATTTTTTATTTGTTACTTTATGTGTTGTTCTCTTATTTGCCGGTGCAGTTGCTAAATCCACCCAATCCCCCCTTCATGTATGGTTACTTGATGCCATGGAGGGGCCTACTCCCATTTCGGCTCTTATACATGCTGCTACTATGGTAGCGGCGAGAATTTTTCTTGTAGCTCAGCTTTTTCCTCTTTTCAGAGTTATACATTTGTATCATGTATTACTAAAATAATTCTCCCGTTAGAATATTTTAATAGATCATAAGTTTGTTAATTTTTTCAATGTTTACTAAACATATCTTCGCTTATCAAAACTTTATCTATAACTTTAGCAACGTAAGATTGGAATAATATTTATGTAACAAAAAAATCAAAAATCCGAAAAACCCGACAATACTGAACTAATCCAAACCGATATAATTGGTTTGGTTTGATTTTGATAAAAACAGAACCAAACTGGTCCATGTACACCCTTAATTACAAGTATTATTTCAGTTTGTCGCCGAGATGCCTCAGTCTTATATGATCTTGGTTCCACATATTCATATGTCTCATCATATTTTGCCCATTTTCTAGACATACCCTGTGAGTCTTTAGTTACATCTGTTCATGTGTCTACTCCCGTGGGCGATACTGTTGTTGTGGACCGTGTGTATCGGTCATGTGTGGTGTCTATTGGGGGTCTGGAGACCCGAGTGGATTTGTTATTGCTCAGCATGAATGATTTTGATGTGATATTGGGCATGGATTGGTTATCTCCATGTCATGTTGTTCTAGATTGTCACGCCAAGATCGTGACCTTGGCGATGTCGGGATTCCTGAGGGTTGAATGGAGAGGTTCCATAGATTATGTGCCTAGTAGGGTGATTTCATACCTGAAGCTCAGCGTATGGTAGAGAAAGGGAGACTATCTTATTTGGCTTTTGTGAGGGATGTCAGTGCTGAGACTCCCACTATTGATTCTGTTCCTGTGGTCCGTGATTTTCTGGATGTGTTTCCTGCAGACCTGCCTGGCATGCCGCCTGACAGGGATATTGATTTTGGTATTGATTTGGTGCCAGGCACTTGGCCTATTTCTATTCCACCGTATCGTATGGCACCGGCGGAGTTGAAGTAATTGAAAGAGCAGCTTCAGGAACTCCTAGATAAGGGGTTTATTCGGCCTAGTGTGTCACCGTGGGGTGCACCGATGCTATTTGTGAAGAAGAAGGATGGTTCCATGAGAATGTGTATTGATTATAGGTAGTTGAACAAGGTCACAGTCAAGAACAAGTATCCTTTGCCTCATATTGATGATTTATTTGACCAGCTTCAGGGAGCTAGCATGTTCTCTAAGATTGATTTGAGGTCCGAGTATCATCAGTTTAAGATTCGGAATTCAGATATCCCTAAGACGGCCCTCAGGACCTGTTATGGCCATTATGAGTTCTTGGTGATGTCTTTTGGGCTGACCAATGCCCCAGCAGCGTTCACACATTTGATGAACAATGTATTTCAGCCATATTTGAATTCATTCGTTATTGTGCTCAGTGATGACATCCTAGTGTACTCTCCTAGCCAGGAGGAGCATACTCAGCATTTGAGGGTTGTGTTGCAGAGATTGAGGGAGGATAAGCTTTATGAAAAGTTCTCCAAGTGTGAGTTTTGGCTTGGCTCAGTAGCATTCTTGGGGCACGTGGTGTCCAATGAGGGTATTCAGGTAGATCCGAAGAAGATAGAGGAGGTGCAGAGTTGGCCCAGACCGTCCTCAGCTACGGAGCTTTGGAGCTTCCTTGGTTTGGCGGGCTATTACCGTCGCTTTGTGGAGGGGTTTTCTTATATTGCTTCGCCCTTGACCAAATTGAACGAGAAGGGTGCTCCGTTTAGGTGGTCGGACGAGTGTGAGGAGAGTTTTCAGAAGCGCAAGGTTTCCTTAACCATAACTCCAGTGTTAGTTCTGCCACTAGTTTCAGGTTCTTATACCGAGTATTGTGATGCCTCGAGGATAGGCATTGGTTGTGTCTTGATGCTGGAGGGTAGGGTGATTGCCTACGCCTCGCGCCAGTTGAAGACGCATGAGAAGAATTATCCGGTGCATGATCTTGAGTTAACAACCATTGTTCACGCCTTGAAGATTTGGCGTCATTATTTGTATGGGGTTCATTGTGAGATTTATACTGATCACCGGAGTCTGCAACATCTGTTTAAGCAGAAAGATCTGAATTTGCGTCAGCGGAGATGGTTGAAACTTCTCAAGGACTATGATATCACTATTCTATACCTTTCGGGGAAGGACAATGTGGTAGCCGATGCCTTGAGTCGTTGGGATGAGAGTTTCGGGAGTTTAGCATATCTCCCAGCAATAGAGAGACCTTTAGCATTGGATGTTCAGGCCTTAGCAGGCCAGCTTGTGAGATTGGATATATCGGAGCCCAGTCGGGTATTGGCCTACGTAGTCTCCGGGTCAACTCTTTATGCCCGTATCTGGGAGCGCCAATATTATGACCCACACTTGCTCGTTCTTCAGGACAGGGTCTGGCGAGGTGATTCCAGGGATGTGACTATTGGGGATGACGATGTGATGAGGATGCAGGGTGATAACTTGGATTTTTTCCTTGTTTTTCGTTCTTCTAGACCTAAGTTTTGGTTATAATTATATACAAAGTAGCCCCGAAAACTTATATGTTGTGATTGATGCAGGATTGAACCAGAAATGATGTCAAAAATAGGCTCAAAACAGGAGTGAATCCGGCAAAAGCACCAAGGACAACAATAACTGATCAAGTAAAAAAATCCATCGTGGCCGTGGTCATTATTTCGCAGTCCGCGGTGAAATGATTCAGAGAGGTGGATTTCGTAGGTCAGCTCACCGCGGCTGCGGTCCTCATTTCGCGGCCCGCGGTCTTCACTTCGCGGTCCGCGGTTCCAAGCTTCAGAGAGGTGGAATTCAAGGCCTGTCTCACTGCGGTCGCGGTCCATATTTCGCGGTCCGCGGTCGAGCATTTTCCGAAGCCCAGTGGTTAAGCACCCAGTTGCCTTTCGCGAACCGCGGTCGTGTTTTCGCGGTCGGAGGCCCCGTAGGGGCATTTTTGTCCGAAATTCTGGCAGACTATAAATAGCTTATTTTGTAATTTCTTTAGGTATCTGGTAATTTCTGAAGTAGAGAGCACGTGAATACTTCTGGGTTTTTATCTTTTTAGCTTTATTATTGTATTTTTAACATTGAATCTTCAATATCTTTGTTAAGAATCAATTAATGGGTTCTCTTTCTTCCCTATCATTGCTTCTATCTTTGATTATGAGTAGCTAGACCCATTAGCTAGGGTTGTGGCTCAACCCTAGTGTGGGTATATAATGGGTTTTTGAAATTAAGGTTGGGAAATTAATGGGTGTTGGCTATTTAGGCTAATTGAGGGTTCTTATTGCCATAATTAGTGGTTGCAAACACTAATTAGCCTTTCCAAGACTTGGTCCTTCTTGAGAAAGAGGACTTGAGTCTAGAAAATTAGTCTAATAGGAAATTAGGGCATTATCAAGAGATTGGTAGTCCCAATCAATTGGGTTAAACCCAGAAATGGTAAAACCCTACTTGAGCCCTAATTAACGGGTTAACCCTCGAGAGAGTAATACCCTACCTAAACCGCAATTGCTTGATTAATTGACACCCAATTGGCCTCGAGAGAGGTAATTAGGGCAAAGCCACTCAAACTACCGAGAGGTATAGAGTGGGTATGTTCGTGCATTGGTTATAGTTGTATCCCAAATCAATATCCCGACCTTAGAATTGAAATCCGTTATGTATCCACCTAGGCAAAGGTCACGACCCTAGTGCCTTTATCATCATCAGAAAACAACACCAAAAACAATATAGCCATTACTTAGCATACAATCAATAGAATATAATTAGCATAGCTCAAACCAAGCAAATGTTTAGAAGTGCAATTAGAAACACTCGACCCTTGAAGATTACTTGGGCACTCACTCCCATTGTAGACTCCCTGTGGATTCGATCCCGACCATTCGGGTAAAATCTACACGATCCTTGCCCTACTATTTATATAGTAGTGTGGGTGAGGCGTGATCACTTTTTGGCGCCGTTGCCGGGGAGTATAACGGTGTGACTATCTTTTTGACTAGAAGCGTAGTGTGTTTTTCCTTCCTTCTATATTTTTCTTTTAACTGCCTTGTTTTATTCACTTAGGTACAATGGCTGATCCACTGGGAAATATGATTCCGAGGGAGGAGGTATATGATAATCGGGAAGAGGAAATCAATCAACTTCCTCCACCAAGAAGGGGCCGACATGCCAACAACCAAGATGATATTCCAGACCCTCCCCCACCTTTGCCTCCTAGGGCTGCCCCTCGGGTCCTACCAAACGAGGGGTATGCAAGTGCCATTGTCCCGCCGAGGATTCGGGCGGGGAACTTTCAAATCACGAATGTTATGCTTACTCTCCTTGAACAACGAGGGTATTTCACCGGGGCCGCGCATCAAAATGCCTACAAGCATCTCAAGGGCTTCGTGGATACTTGTTGGGGGAGTAAACAAACCAACGTCTCGGAGGATGCACTTAGACTCCGATTGTTCCCCTTCTCTCTTCGGGGGAAAGAACTAGATTAGTTGGAGCGTCTTCCCAATCACTCAATCTCAACTTGGGACGAGCTCATGGATAAATTTATTGCAAAGTTCTTCTCCCCAAGTCATATGGCGGCACTCCGTGATGAGATTTTGTCATTCAAACAATAGCCAAACAAGCCATTGCACGAGATATGGGAACGATATAGAACCATGGTGAAGGAGTATCGGAATAATGATATGACCGAGGTTATGTTACAACAAACCTTCTACCGGGGAATCAACACCGTAAACCAATGTGTGGTCAACCAATTGGCCGGAGGTAATTTCATGAAGTTGACCTACCCGGAGGCATGTGAAGTTCTTGATGAAATGGCCGACACATCTTTGTCTTGGCAAGGTAGAGCAAATGTGCCTCAAGGGGAGACCGGTATGAATAGTCTCCACAAGGAACTCCAAGAGAAAGGGCAAGCACTTGCCGAGCTCACAGCAACCATGACCCAACTTGCTAAGGCCCAACTCCAATAATTGCAAGGGCCGAAGCAAGTGAATGCTATGGAGGGAGTGAATATGCAAGGAAACCAAAGGATACCCCGAGGGAATGCTAGGCAAAACCGTGGAGATCAAGGTGATCAAGGGCCGAGTGGTCACGACCAAGATGAGGGTTATGATGACCAAGCTGAAGATGTTATTTATGCAAACAACTACCAAGGGCAAGGTAATAGTCAAAGCAACAACCAAGGTTGGAGAAATCAGGGTAATAATCAAAGTTGGGGGATTCAAAGGCCACGAAACTGGAACAACAACAATGCTAGGAATTGGGGAAATACTAATGATCGTCAATGGAACAACAATAATGACCGGCAGTGGGGGAACAATAACGAGTAGAATTGGAGTGGAAGAAACAACAACAAAAATTGGGGAGGCGAAGGTAGTCAGGGGTCAGGTTTTCAAAGGCCCCCGATGTACCAACAACCAAGCAATCCTCCTCCATGTCAATCTCAAGGTCAAAGTTCTTCAAGCTCGGATATGGGTCGAATAAAAAATATGTTCAAACAGATGATGGAGAAGAATGTAGACTCAGACGCCCAGTTGGCCTCCCACAATACCGCTATTCAGAATCTCGAAGTACAAATGGGCCAAATCTCACATGCCTTAAACACACGCCCGAAGGGTGCACTACCGAGTGATACGGTGGTGAACCCCAAGGGTGGGAATAATAACAATACCGATCACGCTATGGCGGTGACTACAAGGAGTGGAAAGGTGGTGAAGCAAGTACTTCGGGGCAAAAGAAGATTATTGTTGATGATGAAAACATGCCTCAAAAAGAGTCACCGGTTGATGTGGAACAAGTGATGGATGAGCCAAGAGAAGGTGAAGTAAGAATTGACATTCATGACAATGGGGAGGACTTGGAAAGGAATGTGAACCCTTCTAGGGAACACATTATTGACATGCCGGAGCCGGTGGCCCCACAAGCGAAGGCACCATTGCCTAGGCCACCTCCTCCCTACCCTCATAGATTGGCCAAACAAAAGCAAGAGACTCAGTTCAAAAAGTTCATTGATATGATGAAGAGTCTCACCATCAATGTACCATTGGTAGAAGCTTTGGAACAAATGCTTGGATACGCTAATTTCATGAAGGACTTAGTGACTAAAAAGCGGTCCATGGAGTGTGAGACCATCAAGATGACTCACCAAGTGAGTGCTATTGTTCACTCCATGGCACCAAAACTTGAGGATCCGGGTGCCTTTACTATTCCTTGCACGATTGGGAGTGCAGACTTTGCAAAATCCCTATGTGATCTTGGGGCAAGTATTAATTTGATGCCATATTCTGTGTTTAAGACTTTGGGCATCGGACAACCTAGGGCGACCTCTATGCATTTGCAAATGGCGGATAGGTCGATGAAGATGCCCCTATGTATTATTAATGATGTGCTAGTGAGAGAGGATAAGGTTATATTGCCAGCATATTTTGTCATCCTTGACTGTGAGATTGATTTTGAGGTCTCCATTATCTCGGGGAGGCCTTTCCTTGCCACCGGGAAGGCCTTGGTTGATGTTGAAGCTAGGGAACTCACATTCAGAGTGGGTAATGAGAAAATGGTATTTCATGTATGCAAATCTATGAAGCAGCCCAACAATACTGAGGTTTTCTCTTTTATGGACCTCGTGTCTGAGGTTATTATTAATGATGCCAGTGCTATGATCCATATTGATGACCCTGTGGAGTTGGCCCTATTAAATCATGAAGACTCCGTAGTGGATGGTATGATTGAAAGCACACATGACCTTCAAGGCATGGGGTCTTATTCCTATGCTCCAAGAAAATTGTCATTGGACTTAGAGAATCGAAAGATTCCACCAACAAATCCATCTATTGAAAAACCTCCGAATCTGGAGTTGAAGCCACTTCCTTCCCATCTCAGGTATGAATATCTTGGTTCTTCATGTACTTTACCCGTTATTATTTCCTCTTGCTTAACCCAAGTGCAGGTAGAATCAACTTTGAAAGTGCTAAGGAGGAGAAAGAAAGCAATCGGGTGGACTTTGGCGGATATTAGGGGTATTAGCCCCGCCTTTTGCATGCACAAAATCATATTGGAGTATGGGGACAAACCCTCCGTGGAACATCAATGAAGACTCAATGAAGCTATGCAAGCGGTAGTGAAGAAGGAGATTATAAAATGGCTCGATGCGGGAGTTGTCTATCCAATTTCGGATAGCGCTTGGATCTCTTCAGTCCAATGCATTCCGAAAAAGGGTGGTATGACGGTAATCAAAAATGACAAAGATGAGCTCATTCCCACAAGAACGGTTACCGGATGGAGGGTGTGTATGGACTACCGCAAGCTCAACAAGGTGACCCGCAAAGACCATTTTCCTTTACCATTCCTTGATCAAATGTTGGATAGGCTCGGGGGCCGGGCCTTCTATTGTTTTCTCGATGGGTATTTTGGATATAATCAAATTTTGATCACCCCGGACGATCAAGAGAAGACTACTTTTACTTGCCCATATGGCACTTTTGCCTTTGCTCGTATGCCATTCGGGCTTTGCAACGCCTCGACCACTTTCCAAATATGTATGATGGCAATCTTCACCGACATGGTGGAGGACTTTATTGAAGTGTTTATGGACGACTTTAGTGTCGTCGGGGATTCTTTCGACGAATGCTTGGGTAATCTTGATAGGGTCCTTGCTCGGTGTGAAGAAATGAATTTGGTCTTGAACTGGAAAAAATGCCACTTTATGGTGGAAGAGGGAATCGTTGGGCCATAAGATTTCAAAAAATGGCATTGAGGTCGACAAAGCAAAGATCGAGGTTATTTCAAAGTTGCCACCACCTACTTCAGTGAGAGGAGTCCATAGTTTCCTTGGACATGCCGATTTTTACCAGCGCTTTATCAAAGACTTCTCTAAGGTGGTGAATACATTGTGCAAGTTGCTTGAGAAGGATGTTAAATTCCATTTTGATGAGCATTGTATGCATGCTTTTGAACTCTTAAAACACAAGCTCACTACTACTCCCATCATCACGGTGCCAGATTGGAGTGCACCCTTTGAACTTATGTGTGATTCAAGTGATGTTGCTGTGGGCGCTGTGCTTGGACAAAGGGTGAACAAAGTTTTTCACCCAATCTACTATGCCAGCAAGACAATGAATTCAGCTCAAATAAACTACACAGTCACAGAGAAGGAGCTTCTAGCTATAGTCTTTGCCATGGAGAAATTTTGCCCTTACTTGATGGGTTCCAAGGTCATAGTTCACACTGACCATGTGGAACTCCGGTACCTCATGACCAAGAAGGATTCCAAGGCAAGGCTTATGCGTTGGGTGTTGCTGCTACAAGAGTTTGATTTAGAGATCGTGGACCGAAAAGGGAGTGAGAATCAAGTAGCCGATCATTTGTCCCGGTTGGAGGAACAAGGACGTTCTTGTGACGGACTTGAGATCAATGATAATTTCCCGGATGAACAACTCCTTTCAATGTCAATGCAAGAGATGCCATGGTTTGCAGATATTGCTAATTACCTCATCACTGGAGTTGTCCCTTGTGAGCTCTCTTCGAACCAAAGGAAGAAGCTTAGAAGGGACAACTTGGATTGCTATTGGGACGAGCCTTATCTTTTCAAGATTTGCACTGATGGGGTGATTCGGAGATGCGTACCAGAAGAAGAGCAACTAGTTATCCTTGAGTCTTGTCACTCCTCACCGTATGGTGGTCATCATGGAAGGGCAAGAACTGCCTCTAAAGTGCTTAGTTGTGGGTTCTTTTGGCCCACTTTGTATAAGGATGCTAGTTATCTAGTAAAAAGGTGTGATGAATGCCAAAGAACCGGGGGAATTTCCAAGAAGGACGAGATGCTCTAAATTCAATTCTTGAAGTGGATATCTTTGATGTTTGGGGCATCGACTTCATGGGGCCATTCGTGAGTTCATGTGGAAACACGTACATCTTGGTAGCAGTTGATTATGTGTCTAAGTGGGTGGAGGCCGTGGCCTTACCAAATAATGAAGCGCGGAGTGTGATAGCCTTTCTCAAGAAGAATATCTTTACTAGGTTTGGCACTCCGCGAGCCATCATCAATGACGAGGGGTCACATTTTTGCAACAAAGCCTTCGACTCCTTGCTTTCCAAGTATGGGGTCAATCATAAAGTCACTACCCCGTACCACCCTCAGGCTAGTGGCCAAGTTGAAGTATCCAACAGGGAGATAAAGAGCATTTTATCCAAAATGGTCAATGCCAATAGGACCGACTGGGCCAAGAAATTAGATGATGCTCTTTGGGCTTATCGAACTGCTTACAAGACCCCAATTGGGATGTCCCCGTATCATTTGGTCTTCGGAAAAGCTTGCCACCTTCCGGTGGAATTGGAGCACAAGGCTATGTGGGCCTTGAAAAAGTTTAATTTAGAACGGGATGTAGCTGCAAATCTTCGGGTGGAGCAATTGAATGAGTTGGATGAGTTTAGATTCCATGCATACTCCAGTTCGTCCTTGTATAAGGACAAAATGAAGTACCTACAAGACAAATATGCTCGAGGAAAGGAGTTCAAGGTTGGGGATTTGGTATTATTGTTCAATTCTCGGTTGAGGTTATTCTCGGGAAAACTCAAATCGAAATGGAGCGGACCTTTTGAAGTGGTATTTGTTACTCCGTTTGGGGCTCTTGACCTTAAGAACAAAAGTGGTGAAGTCTTCAGAGTAAATGGTCACCGGGTCAAGCACTATCTTGGCAAGGTCGATGATAGCCACGTGGTGACACTTCTTCATTTGAAATGATCTTGGTAACATGCGTCGTGCCGCGACGTCAAATCAGGCGCTTCATAGGAGGCAACCTATGTGTCTTTATTTTTGTTTTCTTTTGTTTTTCTTGGTAGAATAGGATTCATTTTTGACACTAACTGGTTTTTGGATGTTGTAGGATGATTTCGACACAGGAAATTTGGCTAATTATAGAAAAACAGGTCTCTGAACCTTGCTTCGCGGCAACAGTCATCTTTTTGCGGTCCGCGACGGCAAGTTACTGCAAAGTGCCTCTCTGAACCTTGCTTTGCCGCGGCGGTCATCTTTTCGCGGTCCGCGAAGGCAGGTTACTGCAAAGTGCCTCTCTGAACATGCTTCCCGCGGCCGCGGTCGATTTTTCGCGGACTGCAGTGACTCCTTGCCTGAGCCCAGCATAAGTGACTGACCGTGGACCGCGGTCGATGTTTCGCGGTCCGAGGTAGGTAAGAGGGGGGTCCCCAACTCTTCTCTATAAATAGGCATTTAGGGTTTCATTTCTTACTTTACGCACGTCAATTTCTCAGAGCATCCTTGGACTGTGTCTTTATCTTACATCCTCTGAACTGCTTTGCACTCTTTAAAATTATGATCCAAGCATCTAGTAAGTGTAATTGTGAATAATTAACTTCTTAATTTCTTAATTTTCTTCATTAATTGATATATTTTTCTCTTCTTTTTCTTAATTTTTTCATCTCTAGGATTTAAAAATGTTAGGGATAGTCCAAAATGTTCATTTTAGACCCTTTGGAATACAATTACAGTGATTAAACATGTAGAGATTAACTAAATGGACATTAGAGCATGGAAATGATAACAGTTTGAAAACCCTAGGCAATTGCGATTTTCGCGGTCCGCGGTTCATGTTTTGCGGACCGCGGTGCCTGTGTGATGCAGCCCTTACCTGATCTTCGCAGACCGCGGTCGATGTTTCGCGGTCCGCAGTCCCTGTTATTTAATACGGCAACCCTCTAATCCTGAAGCACCGCGACCGCGGTCACTTTTTCGCGGTCCGCGGTGTGAAGGTTCAGAGACTTAAGTTCTTCAGGGGTTACCCACCGCGGTCCGCAGTTGGTTTTTCGCGGTCCGTGGTGGCCTTTCAACTGAGCATCTGGTCTTTAATGTTTGTGCAACAGTGTTTTTTTGGATACTAACCATGTTCACATTTGTTTACTTTGCAGCCAATGGTTCAATCATGAGGCGGTGGGCGAAAACAAACTAGTCGAGGAGATCCTCAAAGGGGGAGAGGCCCGGGGGAACCTAGGCAACCCTCCAAAGTCACAATTCCTCCTCAATCATCCCGACGGGTTACTCATGCTAGAGACTCCCCTGCTTCACCATCAGGGAGTGAGTATGCACCATCGGAGGAGACCTCATTGTAGTCATCTCCTTTGGACCCTGCCTCCTCTCCCCCAGCCCCAGCTCAAGCAGCTTAATCAGCCTCCAGTGGCCATTCATACTCTACTTCTCCTACAACATCCCTATCTGGGGAGCACTCAAGTGTGGATGATGGGGATGCACCAACGGTTGAGGGGGTCGAGCGTACTCGGAACCCGGATGTTTGGAAAGACCGGTTTGTCAGTGAACCGGCTTTTCATAAGTTCAGAGAGTTGTGGACCACACGTTCACTCATACTGGAGCGAACATTCGCACTCAAGGAGTTGTCGTCCCACAACCCCGAGTTGAAGCGGCAGTTGAGGGAACGGAAAGGTTGGCTCTACTTCAATGAGTTCCTCCCGGATGCAAATGAGCATATTGTGAAAGAGTTCTACACTAACTTGTTATTTCTTGAAAAGGACTCAAAGACATCCAAAGTCCAAAATTTGACAGTGTCGTTTGATGGGAAATCTATTAATGAATATTTGGAGATGGACGATGTGGATGACTCTTTATACCGGGAGAAGCTTGCAGAAAAGGATGCAACCCGGAATTGGTTAGCTATGCACTTTGCTAGGCCCGGAGAGACTCCAGATTGGCTACCTGCTGGAAAGACTATTTCCAGGAAGACCCTTAATTTTGAGGCTAAGGGGTGGGAGACTTTTGTGTGCTACAGGATGGATCCAACACACCATGAAACCACACTTCCCATCAGTCGAGCTGTGTTGGTTTCATCTATTATGGCTGGGTACCCCATCAATGTGGGGAATGTTATGTCCGAGGTCATCAGCTGGGTCGTCAGACAAGGTGATACATCTTACCCTTTTCCTTATTATCTGACTATGTACTGTGAAGACCAAGGGGTGACCAAGAAGCGCTTTGACACAAAAGTCAAGCCCAAAGCACCCTTTTCTTGGTATGATTTGCTGGATGATGACAACCCCATGAAAAAGTCCAAGGGTAAGTCTGTTGCCTCCACTGGCCAGTCTGAAGAGCCAGTGGTGGTGGTGGAATCATCTCTCTCCCATCCAACTATTCCAGAGGAGGCTCCAGGTCCTTCTACCTCCACCGGTCCAAACATTCCCTCCACCAGATCTTATCCTATGACTGCCCACAGGCTCAATCAGACATTGACAAGCATCAACAACTGGATGCAGTCGGTGACTACAAAGTTGTCTGCAATCTCTACATTTGTAGCAGCCCCAGCTACTCCTCCCCCACCATAGGCACCACAGTCCGTTGAGGAATGCACTAAAGGAGATTCTGGAGAACCAAAGGAAGATCTTGGAGGCGGTGGGAAAACATGAGACCGCATTGGCAAAGCTGGCAAAGGAAACAAAGAAGCTGCAGAAGACTCGTGCTTAAAAGGAGTCGGTGGCTGAATTGAGGAAAGAAGTGGACAATCTCAAGGGGGATCAGATACCTCTGGAGATGTTACTAGCAGACCCCACAGAGCAGCAGCCAGTGCAGGAGGAAGAGCGGGGGAGGCCAACTAAGAAGAGGAAGGTCTTGTCCCGTACAAAGGGCATTAGACTTGTGCTGGCAGACCCTCCCACACAGAGTCAGGCTTCCGAGCAGTTACAGGCCCAGATCCAGTAGGCCCAGACCACCGGAGCTCCACCACAGGCACCAGCAGACCCAGCCCCACCCAAGTCCCAGGCACATGCAGACCCTATACCATCTCAGACACAGCAGCATGGAGACCAGCAGGGCGAGGGCCAATAGGGAGTTTTCTTTACTCTCTATCTCGCTCCCATATTTTTTGTGCACTCTTTTTGATACATAGCATTGGGGACAATGCTATATCTTAGTTGGGGGAGTGTCCCTATAGGCATTTCATTTAAATGATAATCGGGTTGTATAATGCAGACAATTTATCTTTCGTTTCCTTATGTTTTATTTTCCATTTTAGCTTGTAAATAAGTTTACTATCCTAGTACTTTTATAACTTCTTACTTTTAGGTATGTATAAGTTAACTCTTCATTGTAAATATTCATCCCCTATGTATATTCGTCTAATTCCCCTCATGTACATATTCATTCTATCCCATGCATGTTACTTTACGCTCTTTTTCGATTTTATAGCTTCTTATTTTTCTTTCTTAGCTTCTTGTTTTGAATTTCGCGTGAGCAATAAACCTTTGGTTTTCTTAATGCCACGGTTCTTCCAAAGGTGGAATTTGTGTGAACCGGGTGGCTCTTCCCAAGGATGGATGGTGTGACAACCTTCTTAAGGATTTGAGTCTGTTTTTCTCTTTTTGGTCTTGTTTTTCTTCTTTTTCCTTTTTCTAGTGAATGAATAACGGTGCCTCGAGAAAAGCTTCACTTGGGCCTAACACAGTTGCCTTTGATCCCATGGTCAAAGACAAACCGTTGTGTTTAGGATGGTGATAGTGACGATCTTGAGACTCTTGTGTTGGCCGATAATCATCGGGTGGTCCTTGGGGACCATTTTGCTACTCAAAACACGACTAAGGTCGTTGTGGGCCCTCGACTCGGTTTCTGCAGCAATCCCCTAGCATTGAGGGGTGAGAAATTCGAAATTGCAAGTCCAAGTCCCGTGCCACTAGTCTAGAACTTGCCCTGAGTGTTGTCTAGGCGAAATTCTAGGTGCAATTTGACTTGAGAAGTGACTATAGGCCTTCCTTGGCTTGAACAACGCATTTAAACACGTCCATGGCCTTCCAAAGACAAATTCCCTAGTCAACCCTTTTGAGGTTTAAACCCTTTCTTTCAAAAACCAAGCTACAAGCCTTCAACCATTCTTTTACCCTCTTTTGGCACCTGATCTTTCCTTGGCGCTAGGCAAAAAGCATAAGTTTGGGGGAGAGACGAGGGATGTGATGAAGTGAAAAAGAAGTCACAAAAGAAAGAAAAGAAAAGGGGGCAACGAAAAAGAAAGAAAAGAAAAGGAGGCAATGAAAAAGAAAAAAAATAAAAAAGATAAAAAAAGAGAAATAGAGGGAATTGATGAAAAAGTGTTACCAAAGGTTTGGAATGCATAAAAGGAATAAAAGTGGCTAGAATGAACAAAAAGGCGTGACAGTGTGTCTCTCCAACCCTGCACAAAGATAAAATGACTCAAAGGGTCAAGAAAATGTGAGAACAGTTAAAAATGAAGTGCTTAAGGAAAGATAGAACTCACTCTGACCAAATACTTCCTACCCTTAACCAACAGCCTTCATCATGTTTCCACAAAAGCCCTGTATGATCTCAAGTCGAGTGAAGCCTATATTAGTGGTGATTTACACAAAGGGCAAGCCTATGGTACTTTGAGCCGGACTTGGGACTTTTTCTTTGATGACAGATGAGTAATTTCCCAAATTCCTCATTCTGAGCGTTATTATTCTAAAAGGTGAGGTGCTTAGGGAAAGTCGCGAAATAAGAGTCTGGGTTCAACACTGACCGAGGTTGTAGTTAGAGTCTCACTGATGAGTTGGAACAACCCTCGAAGCTCTTGTATAACACTTGAAACTATGGTTTTAAAAGGTTCAAACATTGTCAATGATGCATGTGCATTAAGGGCTATGGTTAGTCCCAATTGATGCTAATTGAGGTCACCATTAGGCCAGCCATATTTTCTTGGAAGCTACCATTGGGGTGGGATTATTTGTTTGCTTGAGGACAAGCAAGAACTTAAGTTTAGGGGAGTTGATAACTTGGATTTTTGCCTTGTTTTCGTTCTTCTAGACCTAAGTTTTGGTTATAATTATATACAAAGTAGCCCCGAAAACTTATATGTTGTGCTTGATGCAGGATTGAACAAGAAATGATGTCAAAAATAGGCTCAAAACAGGAGTGAATCCGGCAAAAGCACCAAGGACAACAATAACTGATCAAGTAAAAAAATCCATCGCGGCCGCGGTCATTGTTTCGCAGTCCGCGGTGACATGATTCAGAGAGGTGGATTTCTTAGGTCAGCTCACCGCGGCCGCGGTCCTTATTTCGCGGTCCGCGGTCCTCACTTCGCGGTCCGCGATTCCAAGCTTCAAAGAGGTGGAATTCAAGGCCTATCTCACCGCGACCGCGGTCCATATTTTGCGGTCCGTGGTCGAGCATTTTCCGAAGCCCAGTGGTTAAGCACCCAGTTGCCTTTCGCGGACCGCTGTCGTGTTTTCACGGTCCGCGGTGGCCCCGCAGGGGCATTTTTGTCCGAAATTCTGGCAGATTATAAATAGCTTATTTTGTAATTTCTTTAGGTATCTGGTAATTTCTGAAGTAGAGAGCACGTGAATACTTCTGGGTTTTTATCTTTTTAGCTTTATTATTGTATTTTTAACATTGAATCTTCAATATCTTTGTTAAGAATCAATTAATGGGTTCTCTTTCTTCTCTATCATTGCTTCTATCTTTGATTATGAGTAGCTAGACCCATTATTTAGGGTTGTGGCTCAATCCTAGTATGGGTATATAATGGGTTTTTGAAATTAAGGTTGGGAAATTAATGGGTGTTGGCTATTTAGGCTAATTGAGGGTTCTTATTGCCATAATTAGTGGTTGCAAACACTAATTAGCCTTTCCATGACTTGGGTCCTTCTTGAGAAAGAGGACTTGAGTCTAGAAAATTAGCCTAATAGGAAATTAGGGCATTATCAAGAGATTGGTAGTCCCAATCAATTGGGTTAAACCCAGAAATGGTAAAACCCTACTTGAGCCCCAATTAACGGCTTAACCCTCGAGAGAGTAATACCCTACCTAAACCTCAATTGCTTGATTAATTGACACCCAATTGGCCTCGAGAGAGGTAATTAGGGCAAATCCACTCAAACTACTGAGAGGTATAGAGTGGGTATGTTCGTGCATTGGTTATAGATGTATCCCAAATCAATATCCCGACCTTAGAATTGAAATTCGTTATGTATCCACCTAGACAAGGGTCACGACCCTAGTTCCTTTATCATCATCAGAAAACAACACCAAAAACAATATAGCCATTACTTAGCATACAATCAATAGAATATAATTAGCATAGCTCAAACCAAGCAAATGTTCAGAAGTGCAATTAGAAACACTCGACCCTTCTAGATTACTTGGACACTCACTCCCATTGTAGACTCCTTGTGGATTCGATCCCGACCATTCGGGTAAAAGCTACACAATCCTTGCCTTACTATTTATATAGTAGTATGGGTGAGGCGTGATCATATGGTCAGATATGTGTGCCTAATGTAGATGATCTTCGAGAGTTGATTCTTGAGGAGGCCCACAACTCGCGGTATTCCATCCTTCTGGGTGTCGCGAAAATTTACCAGGATTTGAGACAACATTATTGGTGGAGGCAGATGAAGAAGGATATAGTTGGGTTTGTAGCTTGGTGTCTCAACTGTCAACATGTTAAATATGAGCATCAAAGACCTGGTGGCTTGCTTCAGAGATTAGACATTCCGGAGTGGAAGTGGGAGCGGATCACCATGGACTTTGTAGTGGGCTCCCACGGACTTCGAGGAAGTTCGATGATATTTCAGTTATTATGGATCAGGTGACAAAGTCCGCGCACTTTATTCCTATTGGTACTACTTACACTTCGGAGCGGTTAGCCGAGATTTATATCCAAGAGATTGTTCGACTGCATGGTGTTCCAGTTTCCATCATTTCTAATAGAGGTACTCAATTCACATCGCAGTTTTGGAGGGCCGTGCAATGAGAGTTGGGTACACAGGTTGAGTGGAGCACAACTTTTCGCCCTCAGACTGACGGGCAGTCCAAGAGCACTATTCAGATATTGGAGGACATGTTGCGCGCTTGTGTCATTGATTTTGGGGGTTCATGGGACCAATTTCTGCCACTCGTGGAGTTTGCATATAATAACAATTATCAGTCGAGTATTCAGATGGCTCGGTACGAGGCTTTATATGGGAGGTGGTGTAGATCTCCGGTTGGTTGGTTTGAGCCGGGTGAGGCTAGATTCTTGGGAACAGATTTGGTGCAGGATGCTTTAGATAAGGTGAAGTTGATTCCGGAGCGGCTTCGTACGACACAACCTAGGCAGAAGAGCTATGCGGACATGAAGGTCCGTGATGTATCTTTTATGGTTGGGGAGAAGGTGTTGCTGAAGGTGTCACCCATGAAGGGTGTTATGCGGTTTGGGAAGAAGGGCAAGTTGAGCCCCCAGTTCATTGGGCCTTTTGAGGTGCTTCAGAGGATAGGGGAGGTGGCTTATAGGCTTGCTTTGCCACTCAGCTTGTCGAATGTGTATCCGGTATTTCATATTTCCATGCTTCGAAAGTATGTTGGTGACCCATCCCATGTTTTGCACTTCAGCACGGTTCAGTTGGAGGGTGTATGACCTATGATGTGGAGCCAGTGGCTATTTTGGATCGGCATGATCGAAGGTTGAGGTCAAAGGATATAGCTTCAGTTAAGGTGCAGTGGAGAGGGCAACCGGTGGAGGAGGCCACCCGGGAGACAGAGCGGGAGATGCGGAGCATATATCCACACCTATTTGAGACTCCAAGTATGTTTCTAGACTCGTTCGAGGACGAACATTTGTTTAAGAGGGGGAGGATGTAACGACCCGACCGGTCGTTCCGAAAGTTATAGCCCTGTTTCCCCCATTTCTGCTTCCATATGTGTTGTTCAGTTTGATTATGTTGCTTTGGTATAGTTGGTTCGGGTTCAGAGTGATTTCGGAAGGGAATGAGGCACTTAGTCTCTAAATTTGGAAAAGTCAATTGCAAGTTGACTTATGAGTAAACGATCCCGGATTGGGAGTTTTATGGTTCGTATAGCTCAGTTAGGTGATTTTGGACTTAGAAGTGTGTTCGGAATGTAATTTAGAGGTATGTGGAAGAATTAAGCTTGAATTGGCGAAATTGGAAATTTAGCGATTTTCGATCGGCAGTGGAAAATGGGATAACGAGGTCGGAATGGAATTACGAAAGTAGGAGTAGGTTCGTAGTGTCATTTATGACGTGTGTGCAAAATTTCAGGTCATTTGGACGTGGTTTAGTTGGTTTCGGCATTGTTGGAAAATTTTGGAAGTTTAGAAATCCTTAGGCTTGAATTCAGGGTTAATTCAGTGTTTTGATGTTGTTTTGGGTGTTCCGAGAGTTCGACTAAGTTCTTATATGGATATGTGACCTATAGGTGTAATTGGTTGAGGTCCCGAGGGCCTCGGGATGATTTCAGATGGCTAACAGGAATTTTGGAGACTTAGTTAGCAGCTGGTGCTACTATTTCTGGTGTTCCGCACCT
This sequence comes from Nicotiana undulata, assembly GCA_005239495.1. Lineage (NCBI taxonomy): Eukaryota > Viridiplantae > Streptophyta > Magnoliopsida > Solanales > Solanaceae > Nicotiana > Nicotiana undulata. The sequence continues at coordinate 146,613 of ML269306.1, read as the reverse complement.
ATGGAAGGGGGAGCGCAGGTGTGGAGGTCGCAGGTGAAAGATATGAGTCAGAGATTCGAAGATGGGTAGCAAGAGGGATGAGTGCAGATGTGCAAGTGAGGAGCGCACCTGCGAGCCCGTAGGTGCGAGAAATGTGACGCATGTGCGGAATCAGGTGGGATAAGTGGACTTCGGAGGTGTGGTGTCTTGGAGTGCATGTGCGGTAGAGCGGGTGCGATAAAGGGTCCGCAGGGCGAGACCCCTGGGCAGAAACTATAAAAGCCATACTTCGCGTATTTTGGGCTTTTCATCACAATTTTCACTCGGCTTTTGGAGCTTTTGGAGGGTTTTGAAGAGGGAATCAAGGGGGAATTCGTTGAGGTAAGATTTTTGAACTTAATACTCGTACTTATGTTGAATTTCAGTTGTTTGAGCCTCTATTGAAAATGTTGAAGATATTCATACATGTTTGCATTGAAACTGGAGTTTTAAGTGATATTTTGACTTGAACACCAATTTGACACCTGTTGTTGCATTTAGGCTTTATAAATTTTGAACTTTATGTGATTTTACTGCTCCTCACTTCACTTAGCCTTTATTTATAGTTGTTACTTACTAAGTTGGCATAATCATGTTACTCCCTGCACCTTGTGTGCAGATTCAGGTACCTCAGGTCCTAGTAGCGGTTATTGACCATTTCGATGCGGTGCCTCAGTCGGAGATTGCGAGGTAGCTTCCTGGCGACCTCAACCTTGTCTTCTCTTTCCTTATCTTCCCTTAGCATATTTTTATTATCTCCGTACAATTGTTGTCTTGTTACATTTCAGACATTGTAGTAGTTTTGGCTCGTGACTTAGTGACACCCGATATGGATTTTTATTTCAGTATTTTGGGTTTTGGATTTAATATTTTAAATTAGAACTTTTGTGGGAAAAGATTATTATTATTTAAATGTTTTATGAAAATCGAGTTGTTTGAAATTTGTGAGGCTTACGTAGTTCCACGATAGGCGCCATCACGACTGGGTGATTTGGGGTCGTGACATTTCTCCTCTGGTCGGGGACTTTGTAAAGAAGTGTTTGCGCCCGAAACAGTCCCGGAGATACCTATTTGAGTAAGTGCCTCCTGAAGCAGCCTTTCTGCATCAACATGCTCAGCCAAAACGTCCTCTTCGGGGACAACAACAGAGCCCACAGGTAGACCTAATTTCGTGATCAAGTAAGAAGGGTTCGACCAATTTTTTCGTATACAAAAAATGGAAAACAAAGATGCAAATGAGAAGCTCGAGAAGTTATGAAGCGCAAAGGGAAAGAATGTTGCATGTAAGTAAAACTTTTGCAGCTAAATTCATGGTTGTGATTACCTCAATAATCGGCAAAAGTTGTGCTGAATCATGCGATGACTCGTGTTCGGAGAATTAAATGCGGAGAGACGTGCGTCTAATCAAATGTCATAAGCCTTCAGAGGGAGACTATATGTATAGGGTGAAATATGATATGACACGTGATCATCTAAAGGAAAGATACGTGGAACCCAAGACGAGGATGGTTGAAGACCGAACGCAGTCATTCCGCTTGTCACCGGAAATGATAACGTTCATAAAGGTGTAGTAAATGCTCTGCGCCTGGTAGCATTTATGTAAAGACCCGTAAAATTGCTTATTTAAAATAATGCCCGAATAAGTCCCCGAGTTGTTATATCTGTATAAATTCTTAAAACGGACCTTGATTGTGTAAAAGTACCCCGAAATTTGAAAGAACAAAATTGTCCAGCAGTTGGGCGTTATGCGACGCACTATGAGATCGCATAACGGGTATGCGGACCGCATAATGGTCGCATACCTTGGCAGGCCACTGCCCAATTTGAAGGCAACTATGCGGTCCATTATGCGATCGCATTTCGGTTCTGCGGACCGCATAGTTGTCGCATTCTTGCCTTTGATTTTTGCGAGGGAGGTTATGCGACGCACTATGCGATCACATAACGTGTATGCGGACCACATAGTGGTCGCATACCTGCACAGTGTGTTTTTATTTTTAGCCCACCTGGAGGGCCATTATGCGGTCGTCTCTGCGGACCGCATGTCAGGAATGCGATCGCATTCCTGACCGCATTCCTGTGTCGGGCTCCTAATTTTTCTAATTTTAAAACCCGACCCCCAGTTTATTAAAACACCCCTCCCCTTCATTTTTTACCATTTTCTGACTAAGAATAGAGAGAGAGAAAAGAAGAGAGTTCTTGAGAGAAAGGGGTTTCATCATCCTTTTGGTTTTCCTCAATCACTCAAGCCCGGGAATTTTCGAGTTATTGTCTTCTTCACTTAAAGAGGTAAGTCTCCACCCCATCTCCCTTAAATTTCCAGATTTTTGGTTAATAAGTAGAACTACCCTAAAGGAGTTCTTGAAGATAAAAGTGAGGAACCTTGCATGCATGTTCATTTATTGTCATAATCTAGTAAAAGGAGTGGGTTAGGGTAAATATGCACAAAGAAGGGGTTAGAAATTTAAGGGGGTCATATAGCATTCGATAAAATGCCTAGGCGAGTTCGAATTGTGTGCATGATTCCCAATTCTAAGATGAGTGTGTTGCCTTATGAATTAGATTGACGTTGCTGGATGGTCCGGTGATTTGTGATAGAAATTAAAAAGGGAGAAATTCGACACAAGGTATGTATGGATACCTTTAATCCTTGTAAAATCCCTCTTGCTGTGGTAAGCATACGGTATGTGAACTTATATGGAAATATGTGAATTGATTGTCTAGTTGATTTCTACCCCACTGTGTTAGATGAGATTTTGGATTGTGACTTGGCATGTCCACTTTATTATGTGCAAATATGATAATTGTTTAAAGTTATTGATATGAAGCATTGTAAATAAGTTGAACTGTTATGGAAACACCTTGTGCATAAATTGTTGCATGATGAAAGGTTGGGGTGCTTTGAGCCCAAGTGAATGAAATGATAAATGTTGAAATTGTGATCTTTGAAAGGAAGGCCCCTATGATGAAATTGTTGGCATTGTTGCTATGAAATATGAATTGTCAGGCGGGGTTGTGTTGCACGACGCGTCACGAAGTAATAAGGTGTGGGTTATGGTGATAAGGGTGGCCGAGGTAATAAGGGTGGAAAAGTGATCGTTATCACTATTGATATGAAAATTATGAAACTCGTGAATATGGTGGTGTTGGAAAGGGAAAAAGGGAGAGATTGTAAAGTTGTTGATTTTGATTGTCACTTTTCGTGTGTTTTGATTGTAGGTCCTATTGTTGCCTTTCTTCTTATCTGTAATATTGGTTGATTGTACTTGGGATAAAGTTTGTTCATACATACCAGTACAAATCAAAAGTATTGACGTCCCTTTTGTCGGGGGCGCTACATTATTGTGATGATTGTAGGTGGTTCTATAGCAGGTACTCCAGCCCACCGACATTAGTGCCTCCTCTACGTCCCATTAGCTGCTTGGGTGAGCCCATTTTCCCCTCTCGGGGCCCTGTGTGGCTCATGCCACCTCTTCTTCTGGATTTTTCATTTTGGTATTTGTGTAAGGTATAGCCGGATCATTGTTACCGGCAAGAATTATATAACTCCTTCGTACTCTTAGAGGCTCCGTAGACAGGAAATGTGGGTTATGTACATATGTATTTTGGGCAGTATAACTTGTAGACCACGTAAAGTAAAACTGTGTGTTATGTGTATTTTGTAAGTATTGTACCACCTGTGGGTAATGACAGAAATCTATGATTTAATTCTAGGTTGTAAGAATGTGGTTAAATTATTTTGAATAATGTACATTGGGATCACAGGGTAATACGTGGGATGTGAAAAGGAAACCCAGGTCCGTTTGACTGGGGCTACCCGGTCGAGCGCCGATCGTGTCCTTCGGTTTTGGGGCGTGACAATTTAATAGGGAATATTCTGAAGCATTAAGAGTGACGGTCCGTTACAGATTATTTGGCATTTATATTCACCGTTACATCTTCATCATTGACCCTCTTAATTGACATTAAATGTAATGACATGACCGGTCATTCCGAGAGCTTTTAGCCTCATTTCCTCCATTTCTGCTTCATTATTTGTTGTTCTGCTCTATTATGATGTGCCAGGTTGATTGACTCATATTCAGAGTGATTTTTTAGAGGAATGAGACACTTATTCTCTTAAGTTGGTTAAGTAGTTAGAAAAGTCAATGAAAGTTGACTTATGGGTAAACAATATCGGATTAGGGTTTTTATGGATCAAATAGCTTCATTAGGTGATTTTGGACTTAGGAGCGTGTTCGGAATGTAATTCGGGGGTCCGTGGTAGAATTAGGCTTGAATAGGCAAAATTGGAAATTTGGCGATTTCCGATTGGCAGTGGAAAATTTGATATCGGGGTCGGAATGGAAATCTGAAAGTTGGAATATGTCCGTAGTGTCATTTTTGACGTGTGTGCAAAATTTCAGGTCATTCAGACGTGGTTTGGTTGGTTTCGTCATCGTTGGCGAATTTTGGAAGTTTAGAAATCCTTAGGCTTGAATTCGGGGTTAATTAGATATTTTGATGTTGTTTTGAGCGATTCGAAGGTTCGACTAAGTTTAAATGATGTTATGGGATGTGTTGGCATGTTTGGTTGAGGCACCGAGGGCTTCAGGTGTGTTTCATATGCTCAACGGGACATTTTTGGACTTGAAAAGTTGGCAGATTTTCCAGTGTTCTGTTGCAGAAGAATTGTTCTTTGTGATCGCGAAGGGGAGGTCATGATCGCGTAGGCTTAATTGGGGCTGAGGCAGAGTTTTTCTATGCGATCGCATAGGTGAGGTCGCGATCACGTATGGTTGTGATGTAGTGCTTCGCGAACGCGTGGCCAGGGTCGCGTTCGCGTAGAAAAGAGTGAGCTGGTGTTAAGCTAAGTGATTGTTCTATGCGATCGCGTAGGTCTGTGTGGCATAGGTTCACGAACGCGTGGGAGTTTCCGCCTTTGCGTAAGGTTAATCGAGGGGCAACATTTATTTGTGCTTTGTAATCGCGAGGCTATTTCCGCGCGTAATATGGGTATTTTGGAGACCAACGGGGTCGATTTGCTGCCTTTCAGATGACTGGATCTGCCAAGAAATGGTGGAGGGATTATTTGTTGACTAGACCAGTTGGGTCGCCTGCTTTGACTTAGAGTTGGCAGCCATTGTTCATGCATTGAAGATTTGGAGGCACCCTTCATCGTCATGGGTTGAGAACCATGAAGACTCACCTAGGCAGATTTAAAAGGTTCAAAAACGAGGGTTTGAGTTTATAATTCAAAAATTCAATAGACAGCTTTGGAGAGGACAATTTTAGAGAGGATTTTCAGAGGAGTGATTGGGATTCAGGGCGATTTGTGGCTGAGTCGAGCGACAATTGCATTGCGGTGTCACGACCATAAATCCATTGAGGTCGTGATGGCGCCGGACAACACTATCAGGCAAGCCAATCATTAAATAGTTAAATTAAATTCCTATTTTAGTATTTTGAAATCGTTACTTTTCATTTCATTATATAATAATCAATAAAATCTGCTAAGTAAATAACGTTGTTTCAACAATTCATTTAACAAATACATCCCAAAATCATCCCAGAACCCGGTGTCACAAGTGCATGAGCACTTTCTAGGAACAACGTAATACTATAAATGTCCGGAATACAAGTTGGACAGAAAAGAAAATACAATACTCTAAAGGAGACTCTGCTGGCTGTGGATCGTCTCGAGAGGTGAAGCTCACCTAGGTCCCCATATCATCCATGCCACGGCGCAAAGCGAGGCCACTAGATGTACATGTACCTGTGCAACTAAATGCACAACAAGTGTAGTATGAGTACGAAAATAACGTGTACCCAGTAAGTATCCCGCCTAACTTCGAAGAGGTAGTGATAAGAGGTTGACTTTGACACTTACTAGAGGTCAATTTAATATAATCAAGTGTGATGTCAAACATGGATATTAAAATCAAATAACAGATAACAACAGGAAAAGGCAACTTCTTCCATAAATTTATAAATCCAGTTTCTGTTATTTCAATTAGCAATTTACATCTTAAGGCAATTTAACAGTTCAAATCACATATGGTATTCAGCAAATATCACGCGCAGGAAATGCCGAGGGTCGAACGGCCCGAACCAACAATAATCAAATGTGCACTGCCGAAGGGTCGAACAGCCCGAACCAACAATAATAAAATGTGCACTGCCGAAGGGTCGAACAACTCGAACAATAGATGCATCTATTACCCCGCTCGCGAATCGTACATGCGACGCGGTAAAATATAAATAATAGAGTTACCCCGCTCGCGAATTATACATGCGACGCAGGTACTCATAGATACACACATTCAAACAGTAAATCCAGACTTTATCAGGAAAACAATTACCCAAGGAAGTGATAAATTCTCTTTTAATGGTCACGAAGATAGTATTTAAATCTTTTCTAGAAATTCATTTGCCAAGTTCGATAAGGTTTAAACGTTTTTAAACTTATCAGTAAAGTTACAAGTACGACAAATAAAACATGCTTTTGGGTCCTAGACTACCCGGACATAGGCATAATAGTAGCTACGCACAGACTCTCGTCACCTCGTGCGTATGTAGCCCCCCACAAATAGCAGCACATACTTAATTATTTCACCTATGGGGACATTTCCCCCTTACTAGGTTGGAAAGAGACTTACCTCGCTCCGAAGTTCCATAACCGGCTTCCAAGCCCTTCCGACGACTCAATTTGATGCACAATGCCCCAACACTATCCAAATGACGGGCAAACCAATAAAAATATACTCTAATACTTATAACAATTCAAGTTATATAAATTCCCAACTCCGCTCGGAAAGTTGACAAAATTTCCCTCGGGCCCACGTGCCCGGATTCCAAAATTTTTCGAAGATAAGGATTACCCATAACCTCACAAACTCGAATATATAATTTTCTCTCAATTTCAGGCCCAAATTCGTGGTCAAAATCCAAGAATACCAATTTCTAGGTTTTTCTTCCAAATACCACAATTTCTACAAATTCCATACTTCAGTCCGTATCTAATTCATGTATTTAACTTGAAAGGAGTGGTAACAACTTACCTTGTGATACTTGAAGAAAGTCTCCCCTTGAAGCTCTCCAAAATCGCTCACACCAAATGAAAATGGGAGAAGAATGGCCAATTTTCCGTTTCTAAAAGAACACACTGCCTCCAGCCCTTTCGCACATGCGGTCGCCTCGCCCGCACCTGCGCATTTGCTTCTGCGGCGCCCCCTCTCACCTACGCTTCTTCTGCTTCTGCGACCTCCAGCCTCGCACATGCGCGCATGCAGGTGCGCCCAAGCATCCGCACCTACAGCTTCCCCAACTCCAGCCCAATCTCGCATCTGCGAGCCATACGCCGCACCCGCGCTTCTCGCACCCGCGACCCTTATTGCGCAGGTGCAATCGCACCAGACACCAGATGCTTCAGCCCTTCCTCAACTCCCTTTTTGATCCGTTAATCACCCGGAATCCACCCGGTCCCCCAGGACCTCGTCCAATCACACCAACCAGTTCCAAAACATAATGTGGACCTGCTCGAGGCCTCAAATCCCATCAAACAACGCCAAAACCAAGAATCGCACTCAAATTCAAGGTTAATGAACTCTAAGATTTCCAACTTCTACATTCGATGCCAAAACCTATCAAATCACGTCCGATTGACCCCAAATTTTGCACACAAGTCACATTCAACATTACAGACTTACTCCAACTTTCGGAATCAGAATCCGATCCCGATATCATAATTTCCACTTCCAGTTCAACTCCTCAAAAACTTTCAAATTTCTAACTTTAGCCAAATGACTCCAAAATGACCTACGGACCTCCGAATTTACTTCCGATCGCGCTCCTAGCACCAGAATCACCATACGAAGTTGTTCCTAGACTCGGAATCCCTAACGGACATTAATAACACTGAAATGCACTTCAACCCAAACTCATGAAATAATTCTAAAATGCTAACTTCCACAATATGTGCCGAAACTCTCCCGGATCATCCAAAACCCGATCCGAACATACGCCCAAGTCTGAAATCATCCTACGAACTTGCTGGAACCTTCAAGTCCTGATTCGGAGGTCGTTTACTCCAAAAATCCAATCTTAGTCAATTCTTCCAACTTCAGGCTTCTGAAATAAGGATTTTCTTTCCAAATTTACTACGAACTTCCCAAAATTTGATTCCGATAACGCCTCCGAGTCATAATACCTAAAATGAAGTTGCTCATGTCTTCAACTGCCGAACGACGAGCTAAAGCTCAAAACGACCGGTCGGGTCATTACATTCTCTCCCACTTAAACATACATTCGTCCTCGAACGTGCTAAGAACTGCTCTGGAGTTGTCTGAAATCATTGTTTGACACCAGGTGCACCTACCAGTGCTACCACCACTCAGTTGAGCACCTTAGCTCGATCAAATCCAAAGATATCCTCTCTTACCCGTACCATAAGATCAGAACCCAGTTCCTACACCCAAAATTCTCTGCCAGGCCTATTTCAAATATATGAACATCGTATCAATCACCACACGATGTACCAGAACATGACTGCATACCTTTGCTGAATTAGCACCATGCACTGCATAGTTAATCATCTAACCACAATGTCATTCCCTGAATCTTAATAGCCAAAATTCCACGAATCTGATGCTCCTAATGCACCTCAGGACATATATATAGGTCCTGCTATAACGCTTACGATATCACCACAATGGAGGAGATGTGTAGGAATTCATAACCAACTGCAGAATTAACAAATCATTGAATCTCTCCTCTTGACTAGAATCATCACCTCATTATGAACCGAATAATGGTATTTATTCTTTAATTTACTTTACATAATCTCATCGCACTGATCCCTTATCCAAAAATCTCGTCTCACCTAGTCTGAACCGCTCAGGCAACAAGTCACCCCAAATATGACCAAGAGTCTCATATGATGCCACAACGTGCCAATAAACTACAACCTCGAATGCTATACACATGGAAAACTAAGTCTGGGAGGAACTACTTAATTCACACACTAATATGAACTTTCCTCAGAAAATGGAAAACAAAACACACAAAATATAATATAGAAATCGTACTCATCATCACACTGTTGCGGCGTGCAACCCGATCAAAATAACATGCCCGTGGCGGCGTGCCACCCGATCCACACATGAAATCCACACAAGGAGATACTTATCGAGCTAAATCGCTCATCACCACAAAATATCGAATATCAGTCACAAGCACGATAAGTGCACAATACCATCTTGGGGAGACTGATAGAGCCATACGCTGCAAAACTCAAGCACAATTGAGGTGTGATATATAATCTTTATCTCAAGATCTATCCTGCTCACATAAAATCATCACTACGCGGAAACTCAACACATAGGAAATTATCAAGCCGTTTCACAACTCACATGACACAACATAATATTTCATGAAATGGACGAAGATGGAATAACACCTACTGACCTACTACCCCTCCATGAGAAGCTCTATACTGAAATGAACACATCTGACTCACATGGATCCCATAATCCTATTTAAATCCATTCACAAACATCAATCCGGTTCTACTCGCACTGAACTAGGCTAATAGCCTTACCTGGGTCCATAATAACCCATTTCTTCTCATAACACGCAAGAACAACTATCATAGCCGGAGCAAACCCCCACATTCCGCAACTGAATGAACCAATCGCCCCCAAGCATAAATTCCCCAATAAGCGATATTACCACATTCTTTATATTCAGTCTAAATCTTCAATCAGTTAAGTGACTACACGCCACGCTTATACAATCTTCCCGTGGTCACGCTTCCACGACCTTCCACACAAGGTAGCAAGTCTGCACATCCATGCCACCGGTCACACTAACGATGTAAAGCAAATCAAGACTCCATAACCAGGATGCAAAGCCTCTTTCACCAAACACCGACCTCAGGTGACGCTGAAGGCAACACTAGCTTACTCTAACATTCAAATCCCTTTTCTTGCCCATCCGAGCTCATGACATCCATGTCAACACCGAACCGCAACCTTCATCCTTACTTCCAGTTCCATACTGCTTATTGCACCTAACATGCCAATATGAAATAGCACAAGAATTCCATCATAACTCCTGAACCACTAATAGGGTGAACACTTCATCATATAGAAACCTTTTACTTACCTCAATTCAAGAGAACTATAACAACGCACGAGTGAATTCTCATAATCACAAAACATGCAGATCCTCAAGTAATAGTCTATACGACCATAATCCTTCCAAAATCCGCCTACCCATGACATGCCATAATACTTGAATGCTTCCAAATAAAATCTATTACGGCGACCGACAAGCCTCGCACATACCTTCACAAAGCACATGCATAACTTAATCACGCTGAAGGAACTGATCACTGTCGTACATGTGCCATTTCAACCATGGCTAACCAATTTATCTTCTTCTAATTTATCCTTAACTTGACTTAGAAATAACAATAGCTTCATCCAAAACATTGTGAACCCAAATCCACACTCTTTTTGAGTGACCTTATATCAGGAGACCATGTTGTCTCAAATCCCACGGGTCATCTCCTACCCTCCAATGCTACATCGTAAGCCGAAGATAACATGGAACACTCCAAGCCTTCTATCACGAACTGCTGCAAAAGCTAAATTCTTAACCATGTCGCGGGCTTGAAATCCTTAAGCACCGCATTTTAACCTTTGAATTCTCTAGGACCGTTATTAAGAGTCACCCACTCCGACTTGGTCCCGAGTATAATAAACTCCAAGACCCTTCTAGCACATGAACACCCTCTCAACGAAGCACTCGGCTGAGTCACTTTCCTTGCAGCCTAGATCTACACGAAGCAAAGCCCTGGGCCTCCCCCAATAAGGCCAGTTAAACCACACATCTCTCAAATCATTTGCTCAATTACCATTTTATTCCTCTCCGCTTAGCTGTAATAACTTTCCAATACGCCGATAATCTGAAACCCCATGAGAAGATAATCCTGCAACCCAATCGCAGGCGGTGGGATTCTCCCACTTAGCCTGAAGCTACTCCTTGCACAACTCTGGAATCCACCAAAATTCTTTCTTCATTGCTGACATGATCCTTCACAACCAACCCCTCAAATTCCTCTAAATTCTTCTGTTAGCATTTCATGAACACTCTAAATCTCTAGCATCATTCATATATTTGGCCTCTTACCGAATAGTCAATAGAATTCCTCGCAGAAACTTTCCAACCACACGACCACTAACCTGCTCACCGTAGATAACCCACCTGTGGAAATTACATGCCGACATCCTCCAACTTTGCTGCACGGGGAACAATCACTACGACCTCGATACCCCATCCTAAGCCCGTTCTCATTCACCAACTGCACCGGTTCGTTCACTCCTTATGGACATCAACTAAATGCGCGACAATATCTTTCAATTCACCGCCATATTGCATCCTTATTCAAGTCAAACAACCCTTTTTTGTTGCATCTAATCTCCCGCCGTAATAATCAATATTTCAATTTAAGACCGGGGACCCAATCACAGTCCATAAAAATATCAAATCACTCCAAGATTCTCCTCAAGGTGGGCAGCTATCTTACCACATAACTCATATGCCGCTGCCACTCTCCCACTTTGGTCAAACTAACTCCTTTAAGCAATCTGTTCGACCTCCGCTTCTTGCACCTGGTCTTCTCGAAATAGAACCACCGCCTAAAACTTCTCACATGTCCTCCCTCACCTTTTCCTGCCCAACTGCGGCCTTAAATCAATACCCATATTTGTAGCACCCGAACCGATAGATCGCTACCAACCTCAACCGTTTTTCGAAGATCCTCCTTCTCGAGCCTTCAGCATCACAAATACCTATTCAATCCTGAACCACCGCACACCGCGATCTTTGACAGTCGCTTCTTCAACACTATCTCACTATATCTCGCCCCAAAAGCGAATAGTAGAAGATCATAACACCGTCGAACTTAACACCTTCAATCGAGGACGACGACACCACGTCGTAGATGAAAATTCCATCATACTTGAAAACACCAAGCCTCATTACTCTATCAATCCGAACCTGATCATCTCTAGTCCAATTGCCTTTCCTCCGCCGAAAATAAAATACTGAAATCTCGGAATCTCGCTCTGAGTTGAACTCCTATCAAGTCATTCACTGTCTCAACACACGAGCAAGCATCTTACCACCACATCAATTACTGCGTGATAACCATTCATGAGCATCATAACACCCTGAGCGTAGCCTCCAAGCTCTCATAATTATAGCCACTGAGCTGAAACAACATAATATCCTTCCGCAGGGCAACGTCAATATCCCCAACCGACTATGCATGGAAAAAACATCACGCACCATATCTGAAGTACCATTAAGATTCCTCAAATCCCCGGTTTATAGCAAGCGCTTCACGGCGCGTAAGATTGAGTAAGAAGCCTCAAAGGAATCAAACCGCACGATGAGGAATCAAGAAGGGAAGTACTCCTAATAGCCTCGTAGCCTCTCGAAGATAAGTATAGACGTCTCCGTACCGATCCGCAAGACTCTACTAGACTTGCTCATGACTCGTGAGACCTATGGGAACCTAGTGCTCTGATACCACGTTGTCACGACCTAAAATCCATTGAGGTCGTGATGGCGCCAGACACCACTGTCAAGCAAGCCAATCATTAAATAGTTAAATTAAATTCCTATTTTAGTATTTTGAAATCGTTACTTTTCCTTTCATTATATAATAATCAATAAAATCTGCTTGGTAAATAACGATGTTTCAACAATTCATTTAACAAATACATCCCAAAATTATCCCAGAACCCGGTGTCACAAGTGCATGAGCAATTTCTAGGAACAATGTAATACTATAACTGTCCGGAATACAAGTTGGACAGAAAAGAAAATACAATACTCTGAAGGAGACTCTACTGGCTGCGGATAGTCTCGAGAGGTGCAGCTTACCAAGGTCCCCATATCATCTATGCCACGGCGCCAAGAGGGGCCACTAGATATACATGTACCTGTGCAACAAAATGCAGAGCAAGTGTAGTATGAGTATGAAAACAACGTGTACCCAATAAGTATCCCGCTTAACTTCGAAGAGGTACTGACGAGGGGTTGACTTTGACACATACTAGAGGTCAATTTAATATAATCAAGTGTGATGTCAAACATGAATATTAAAATCAAATAACAGATAACAACAGGAAAGGACAACTTCTTCCATAAATTTATAAATCCCAGTTTCCGTCATTTCAATTAGCAATTAACATCTTAAGGCAATTTAACAGTTCAAATCACAGATGGTATTCAACAAATATCATGCGCAGGAAATGCCGAGGGTCGAATGGCCCGAACCAACAATAATAAAATGTGCACTGCCGAAGGGTCGAACGACTCGAACCATAGATGCATCTATTATCCCGCTTGCAAATCGTACATGCGATGCAGTCAAATATAAATAATAGAGTTACCCCGCTCGCGAATTATACATGCGACGCAGGTACTCATAGTTACAAACATTCAAACAGTAAATTCAGACTTTATCAGGAAAACAATTACCCAAGGAAGTGATAAATTCTCTTTTAATGGTCACGAAGATAGTATTTAAATCTTTTCTAGAAATTCATTTGCCAAGTTCGATAAGGTTTAAACATTTTAAAATTTATAATAAGTTACAAGTACGACAAATAAAACATGCTTTTGGGTCCTAGACTACCCGGACATAAGCATAATAGTAGCTACGCACGGACTCTCGTCACCTTGTGCGTACGTAGTCCCTACAAATAGCAACATATATTTAATTATTTCATCTATGAGGACATTTCCCCCTTACAAGGTTAGAAATGAGACTTACCTCGCTCCGAAGTTCCATAGCCGGCTTCCAAGCCCTTCCGACGACTCAATTTGATGCACAACGCCCCAAAACTATCCAAATGATGGGCAAACCAATGAATATACTCTAATACTTATAACAATTTAATTTATATAAATTCCCAACTCCGCTCGAAAAGTTAACAAAATTGCCCTCGGGCCCATGTGCACGGATTTCGGAATTTTTCGAAGATAAAGATTACCCAGAACCTCACAAACTTGAATATATAATTTCTCTCAATTTCAGGCCCAAATTCGTGGTCAAAATCCAAGAATACCAATTTCTAGGTTTTTCTTCTAAATCCCACAATTTCTACAAATTTCCATACTTAAATTCGTATCTAATTCATGTATTTAACTTGAAAAGAGTGGGAACAACTTACCTTGTGATACTTGAAGAAAGTCTCCCCTTGAAGCTCTCCAAAATCGCCCACACCAAATGAAAATGGGAGAAGAATGGCCAATTTCCCGTTTTTAAAAGAACACGCTGCCTCCAGCCCTTTCGCACCTGTGGTCGCCTCGGCCGCACTTGCGCATCCGCTACTGCGGCGCCCCCTCGCACATGCGCTTCTTTCGCTTCTGCAGCCTCTAGCCTCGCACCTGCGCGCCCGTAGGTGCGCCCAAGTAGCTGCACCTGCGGCTTCCCCAACTCCAGCCCAATCTCGCATTTGCGAGCCATAAGCCGCTCCCGCGCCTCTCGCACCTGCGACCCTTATTTCGCAGGTGCGATCGCACCAGATGCTTCAGCCCTTCCTCAACTCCTCTTTTGATCTGTTAATCAAACAGAATCCACTCGGGGCCCCTAGGACCCCGTCCAATCACACCAACCAGTTCCAAAATATAATGCGGACCTACTCGAGGCCTCAAATCACATCAAACAATGCCAAAACCATGAATCACACTCAAATTCAAGCTTAATGAACGCTAAGGTTTCCAACTTCTACATTCGATGCCGAAACCTATCAAATCACGTCCGATTGGCCCCAAATTTTGCATGCAAGTCACATTCAACATTACTGACTTACTCCAACTTTCGGAATCAGAATCCGACCCCGATATCAAAATTTTCCACTTCCAGTTCAACTCCTCAAAAACTTTCAAATTTCTAACTTTAGCCAAATGACTCCAAAATGACATACGGACCTCCGAATTTACTTCCGATCGCGTTCCTAACACCAGAATCACCATACAAAGCTGTTCCCAGACTCGGAATCCCAAACGGACATCAATAACACTAAAATTCACTTCAACCCAGACTCATGAAATTCTTTTAAAATGCTTACTTCCACAATATGTGTTGAAACGCTCCCGGGTCATCCAAAACCCGATCCGAACATACGCCTAAGTACGATATCATCCTACGAACTTGATGGAACCTTCAAGTCCTGATTCCGAGGTCGTTTACTCCAAAAATCCAATCTTAGTCAATTCTTCCAACTTAAGGCTTGTGAAATGAGAATTTTCTTTCCAAATTGACTCCGAACTTCCCAAAATCCGATTCTGAAAATGCCTACGAGTCATAATACCTGAAATGAAGTTGCTCATGTCTTTAATTGCCGAACGACAAGCTAGTGCTAAAAACGACCGGTCAGGTCGTTACACGCGGAGTAGATTTTCATCCGATTTGAGGTAAGTAACGATTGTAAATCTAGACATGAGGGTATGAAATCCCAAAATTTTGTACTGTTTCATTAAAGGAGGTGACACACATGCTAGGTGACGGGCATGTGGGCGTGCACAGGTAGGGATGGTGACTTGGTCCGTCACGTAGCAACTGTAGAGTTGCGTATTTTGATAAAAGTTGTATGATATCTATGTATTTTAGAAATAGTTCTTATAACTTAGGGCTGAATGCCATGTTTGGGGCCTTGTGCCATACTGTTTGGACCCTGAGTGGTATTTTACTATTATCCTCACTCTGTTTTGTTTGTAAGCATATCCTCGGTCATGATTTTTACCTGTTAATTGTTTAATTCAGCTTCATTTCTCTATATTAAGTATATGAAAGATTTTTTTGGCTGAGTTCCCATATTTTACTGAAATGACTGAGTGGTTGTGAGGTTTATGACTGAGTGAGGCAGAGGGCCTGATCTTGTGAGGATATGATAGGCCGAGGGCCTGAGTTATTGATGCCATGATTTGGCTTTTTATATAGTGCTTGGGGTGAAGGAGCTCCTCAGGAGTCTTTACACACACCCAGTGAGCGTAGGTACCTACTGAGTGCGAGTGCCGAGTGACGAGTAATAGTGAGGCATGAGTGATGGTGAGGCATGTACGAGAGGCTATATGAGTGACTGTGAGGATTGCCCGAGGGGCTGTTTATGAGTTATGTTTTTCCAGAGGGGCTTGTTTATGAAATCACTATTTCCACTCTATTTTTAAATTGAGCCTCTATTGAAACTGTTGAAAATGTTTTAAATGACTTCCACTGAAATTGAAGTTTTTACGAGATACTCTGATTTGGATACCGATTGATCTTGTTATTTTCACTGAGATTTTTGGTTGTGAGCTTTATGTGATTTTTATTGCTCGTCGCTACTTTCAGACTGTATTTATAATGGTTACTTACTGAGTTGACGTACTCACGTTACTCCCTGTACCTTGTGTGGAGATCCAGGTGCTAGTGCATCCGAGTGAGCACTAATTCATCTCCAGTTTCATCCCGGAGCTTAGTAAGGTAGCGGCACGGCGTCCGCAGCCTTGCTCTTCTCCCTCTTGTCTTTTAGTTGTTCATTTTACTAGACTCCTTGTCATTTGAGTTGACAATATTAGACTGGTATTCTAGATGCTCATGACTAGTGACACCGAGGTCGGGCAGTGATTTTAATGTTTTTGATTAATTCTATTTGTTTTGAAATATTTAAATGAAAGATTTATGAAGAAATCATTAGTAATGAATTATTGGAAAGAATTATTTTACGCTATGGATAACGAACCGACTAGCCTAGTATTGTGATAAGGGCCATCACGACCGGGGTGGTTTGGGGTCGTGACATTAAAGGAGGGCACGGTCCTAAGACTTCCTACCTTAGACACAACTATAAATAGTGAGCCTAGTTATCATTGTAAAGGGGATAAATTTTCTGGCAAAAGGTACACTACATTTTATACAAACCTTAATACAATCTTACTTTTCGGCTTTTTGATCATTATTGTTGCACCTGGAAACCTTTTTCCCCGAACTGTCATCTCTGCTGTTTCATCTACATTTTAAGACTAAGAGCCCGTTTGGACATAAGAAAAATTTCACTTTTTTTTCCGAATTTTTTTCACCTTTTTTCCGAAATGAGTGTTTGGCCATACATTTTCAAATTTTCATTTGAAGATGAATTTTGGAATTTTTCGAAAATATGAAAAACTCCAAAAAAAAAAAAAATTCAAAATTTTCGTTCGGATCACTCACAAAACTTCAAAAATAACCCAAAATTATATCCATGTCCAAATGCAACTCTAATTTTCAAATATCATTTTCACTTAATTTTTTTTTCTTCCGAAATTGTACAATTCTCATGTCCAAACGCCCACTAAGTAATGTACATTTTCTCAATTATTGTATTATTTTAGAATCAAATTAGTTCACATGTCAAGAAACCACACATGAATTCAACTATATTGTTTTACGGGTGAACATAAATATATGAGAGTAATAGCCCGTTTGGCCAAGCTTCTAAAATCAGCTTATTTTGAGAAGTGCTTTTCTCAAAAGTACTTCTTAAAAAAGTGCTTTTGGTGAGAAGCAGTTTGTGTTTGGCTAATTAATTTAAAAATACTTTTGAGCAGTAATTAGTGTTTGGCCAAGCTTTTGAAAACTGTTTCTACGTGTATTTTTCTCAAAAGTGCTTATCAGAAAAGTGATTTTGGAGAGAAACTACTTTTTTCTGCTTCTCCAAAACTGTTTCTGCTTCTCCCCAAAACACTTTCCCCCCCCCCCCAAAAGCTTGGCCAAACACCTTTGGCCAAAAGTACTTTTGGCCCAAAAAAACACTTTTAGCCCAAAAATTAAGTTGTTTGGCCAATCAGACTATAACTCTAATCAGTGTCATTGTCATAAATGAATCACAATATGATTTTTTGAAATTGAGTTGAAAAGACAGCTTATGTGTGAAAATTCTTATGGCAACCTCTTTTTCCATATTGACCATCCCTAACTCTTGGGGTATTCACATACCAATTTTTTTTTCTCCTTTTCCCCCTTTTCCCTTAGCACTACAAAAAAATGCCAAATTTGCGGAAGTTTTATTACGGGATTACCATAACCTCCGCAATTTATATCAAATTGAGGGGTTTTATTTACCCTGCAAATATATTTTATTTACGGTAGTCCCTAACCTTGGCAATCCTTAAAAAAAATAACACCCACTAACCCCAATATTTTCCTCGTTTTTTAATTCTTTCCCTCTCCTTTTTTCCCAGACCCCTCTCTCATTTTCAGAAACCCCAAATTAACCAAAACCTTTGACCAAGCTCCGATTCCATACCTAACAGACCTCACCCACCAAATTACACCTTTAACCAAGCTCTGATTCCATTTCAAGCTCTCTGGTTCTCTTCAGTTCCTCATCTTATCAATCAATTGGATGTAAGTTGATTTGATTTTGCTCTTTCATACAAATTCATGTCTATCAATCCTTTGATTTTGTTTTTTTTTGTCTTTCTTTATTCATGCATGTGGGTTTTAAGTTTATTTTCTCTGTTAAATTGTGGTTTCCCTTTATTGATTTTTTCTCGTTCTTTCATCTTGATGGTTTTTCGATTCTCAATAGAAGGTAGCAAAAATTGGGTAGAATCGGTGTATTTTGAAGAAGGATATAACACTCTTTGTTGAAATCGAGATGTAAGTCCTCTTTCTCCTTTGGCATTAGGTATTACACCGGATTTGTTGTTGTCGTTGTCGTTGTTGTTGTCGTCGTCGTCGTCAATGTCCCCTCCAACTTGGGAGGACCTCGACTATTCCACTGACTGTGCTCTGAATTTGAGTCAACAATATCAGTATCTTCTAAGTCAGTATTCATATCTCTCAAGGCTCCAGTAGTAGTATATATAGTCTCTGATGCCTCATCTGCTGTATCGATGATAATGTTCACAACTGTAACTATTCTTGAACGTAGTTTCCCATTCCCTCCTAGTACCAGACCTGTAGCAGTTCTGCAATTGTAGTGTTTTGTCTTATACCTTCTTGTATAATTCAAGTTGAAAGCTACAGAAAATAAAACCTCATAATTAGAAATGTTTTGTCTTATACCTTCTTGTATAGTATGTCCCTGCAGTATATAGCTCTTTGGTGATTGTCCCTTCTTATTTTTTCATGTCTTTGGTTCTTTTAGCTTCGTGGCATAAAGAGTATTTGCTCATCCGAGGAAACTGTTGAATGATGTTTTTTGCTATTTTTCTTAATTTTTCTTAACGAGAGAAGTGTATGAACATAATTATAGTTTTCATCCCTTGTTTGTTAAGACAATTATTGAGTGAGTTGGCGTCATCTGTGTATTGGTTGAAGCTGCCTGCTTATTAATTGTGAATTTGATTTGGATATCATAGTCATGTTGTACTTACTTTTGCTGCTAACCCATGCTGACAATCCTTATTTTCTGGGTACTGCTCATACCAAACAAGGTGCAAAAGACTAATTATTCACATAAACCCATGATCTTTTCCCCGGAATAACGTAACCACTCTTTTAACTTTTTGAAGTATATGATCTTGTTATCTGGGTGGAACTCTGTTGTCCGATGGTTTCTCTATGTAACGACTTTCTTCATATTAACTCTATCTTTTGTTAGTGTATTTCTTATAATCTAGGAACTAATCTTAGTGAGTGATTAACCATTTAATCTGTCATCTGTTGTTCTCTGTTCAACATAGGCTTGAAATATTTAGGAAGGTCGTTAAAATGGCTCAATAGTTCAATTAAGATTATTCAATTTAAGTTCGTTGCTACTATTGCACTTTAGGCTTCTTGGATAAGGATAAAATTGTGTGGGTTTTGAGTCAGCCTTCACTAGTTCTTGGCAGTCATAGAGGGGGGGGGGGGGGTTGGATAGCCACCTAGCAGTGGCCAGTTCCAATCTTTGTATGACCTCATTATCATCTTTGATTAGTTATTTCATGCATGTAATACTCCTTTTTTATATAATGATGTATGTGTTACTCCTTACTATTACATCTTTTCATTTGTATCACTATATTAGAGGTAAGCTGCCATTAACTAGCTACGCAATCTGAATATTTTGAGTTTTTAGCTTTTAAACTAGCAAGCCATGTTAAAAGCATCACAAAGCTTCGTTTGTATCTTCATCATAATGTGCACATTAGCACATTAGTCACTTGTTTGTGGGATTGATAAATAATTAAATGTTTCATTATTTATTTGGCTTTTATTTGATTAGGTGAGAAAACAACAAGTAGCTGAAAATGATGTGGTGGAGTTAAGATGAGGAGATGCATTTTGTGGTCTTGGATTGGAGGGGCTTGAGCTCTGTTTCTGTATTTGAATAGTTATAATATACTTCATTGTCTGTTACTGGAATCCAACAACTCTTTTTGATAAAGGTGAACTCGTTTTCTACTTCTTCTTGCAAAATAATTGAAGTTGTTGTATATGCTTGATGAGCTGCTTTAGAATACAAAGATAGTAATTATTTTCTTATAGTTTCTCTCTCATTCAATTCTCACTCTGTCAGCTATGCACATTCAAAAACACCCTGAATATATGTTGGTTTCTCTCTTAATTATATAACCTGCTACCACTAACTACATTCTATAGTGAAATTACTATATCTTTATTCTACCCAGAAACAGAAGCAACTTTCAATAGTGGGATATATAGTGGTAATATTTGCTTCTTGAATGTATATCCATCTAGATCTGTCATGGGATAATATAGTGGGTACGTTTTTTCCCTGGAGAAGTCCAAGAAGATAAAAGGGTCAGAATGTGGACATCTGCTTTTTTATTAGTAGCATTTCTTTAAGCTTTTATATGGATCTGGTTAGTTAGGTTTGCTTCTGCAGCTGAGCATAACTGATGGAATATTAGCTTCTTGAATGTATATTGCAGGTTACAATAAACACTCTTGCTCAGAGAAATCCTTATCGGTGGATCACTTCTGAAAGGTTACATATCAATACCTTCCAATGGATAAATCTTGGATTGGAATGCCTAGAAATACAACAAAGTATTTACTTGGTTTTAATCAGTTTCTAAATTTTGCATTTAAGAATGCTTCTATAGGAGATAGAATAAAATGCCTGAATCCTAAATGTGGTTTTGGGAAGTTGCAGACTAGAGAGTTAGTGTACGATCATTTGATTAGCAAGCTATTCCCTCAAAATTATGTCACTTGGATTCTTCATGGGAAACAGAAGTGTGGAGAACTCTGGAAGCACATAGGTTATCCCAGATGTAGTGCCTCCTGAAAATCCTATGGAATTATTGATAAATGAAGCATTCCCGGGTTTAAGGCATGAGGGCATTGATGTAGGCCCGCCACAAGTAGTTGGAGAAGAAGAAATATTAAATGATCTGCCTTCTTCAAATAACAAAGAATTTTTTGAGTTTCTTAGAGATGGAAGTGAAGAATTATATGAAGGGTCCAAGTACTCGAAGCTAGAATTTTTGTTAAAGTTGTATCACATAAAATGTATGTCTGGGCTAAGTGACAAGCAGTGTTTAGAAAAGCGATCGCTTCGTCGCTTAAAGCGCGAAGCGACAGAGCATCGCTTTTCTGTGCCTAAGGCGACGCGACCAGCTGAAGCGCACGCTTCAGAGGCAAAATCGACGAGGCGACGAGGCGAGCGAAGCGACGAATTGATCGCTTTTGTTCAAAAATCGCAGCTGGGCCTTTTATTTTAAAAAAAAGAAAGATTGGGTCTGTTTTTAATTTATACAAAACATACCCCTAATTGCTGCGCGACATAACATAAGCCAATTGCAGCGATTTTCTCTCTTCTTCATCGAAAAAATTAGGGTTTTGGGACAGAAAGTTTCTCCGTTCTTTTCTCTTCTTCATCGCATCAGACCAGCAGTCCACAGCTTCAGTCGACTCGACCAGTCCAGGTAAATTGTCTTCTCCTTTCTTCCTTCTTCTGAGTTCTGTCTTCTTTATTTCTTCTTCCTTCTTCTGGAGTTCTGTCTTCTTTCTTCCTTCTTCTTCCTTCTTTCTTCTTCTGAGTTCTGTCTCTCTTTTCTACTTCTTTCTTTCATTATTTATAATTTATATATTTTGTATTTTTCAATTTATTTGATTTTTAGTGTATATTTCAGATTTTTAGTAATTAAAATTAATTATTATATATGTTATATTTTCAGTTTATGTGACTTTTTAAATGTATATTTCAGTTTATATAATTAATTATTATATATATTATATGTATTTTCCGTTTATTGATTATGTTTTTCTTATATCTTAATAGGGATATTAAAATGTCTCAAAATAAGAATTGCGCTTCACTTTAATAAAGCGTGTGCTTCGCTTTTGAAGCGAGGCGAGGCCTTGTCGCTTTTTTGCGCTTCACGCTCTTAAAAACACCGGTGACAAGGGAATGACTATGATTCTAGATTTAGTAAAGGATGCATTTGGAGTTGCAAGGATACCTGATTCTTTTTATGAGGCCAAGAATACCATAAAAAAGCTTTGTCTTGATTATATCAAGATAGATGCTTGTCCAAACGATTGCATGTTGTACTGGGGAGATGATGCTAATGAGGAAACATGCAAACATTGTCATACTTCTAGATGGAAGCCAACTAAGTAGAGCAACAATAATCACATGTCTACTACAGGAAAGAAGAAAAAGATGCCTGCAAAAATTTTGCGTTACTTTCCACTGAAACCAAGGTTGCAAAGATTGTTCATGTGCTCTAAAATTGCAGAGCATATGAGATGGCATGTGAAAGATAGTAACATAGATGGAATCATGAGGCATCCCAGAGATGGTGAGGCATAACTCGATCAACTCACGCTTTTGATCAGGGGTTAACCCTGACCCAATTTCTGGCCAATGTATTTAGAGAATTATTTCTTCTAATTCCTTGGTGGTTGACTTTGTAGAATTGGTTTCTTACGGTTCAACAATTTTGTATGCATACGTGTCGATATCTGATTCAGAGGCACTTACCTTGACTTATCTTAGCACATTATCGGTACCAGGAAGCCCGTCTTTCTTTATATGCTATTTAGGTGGCTCCTTTTTTGGGGTGATCCTTTTTGCTGCTGTAGTGTTGATTTCTCTAGAAGCTCATTGCTCTCCTCGGATTTGTCGAATTCTCCACTTTGATAGAAAATTTATCAGTTGATGTAAGGTTATGGGAAACATGTCCATCTCATGAATCCAAGGCCTTCCTAGGATGCAGATATAAACCATGTCTCCTGCCACCGCCAAGAATGGGGTCTCTTTGACCACTCCTTCAATGTTGTTCGTCAATAACACTTCTCTCTTGGTCATCTCACTTGAAATATTAAACCTCGAAAGTAGTCGTAGCTTAGGGATAACTTGACCCGTGATCTCCATCTTTTTGATCACTTGCAATTGGACAATATTTTCTAACCTATATGGATAAATCAAAACCCTTTTTATTTCAGTGTAAACAATTCACAAAGTGATTACCACTGCATCGTTATGAGGAATGTTCAGCCCATCAGCATCCTCGTCGCCGAATATTATTCTTTCTCTAGTTAGTGTTTGACGTGTCCGCTTCACATGGGAAACAAGAATATTACTGAATTTCTTTGTTGTGGTAAAATTTACCCCGTTCACTTCTTCTCCTCCTAAGATGACGTTAACAATTCCTTAAGGGGTAGAGACCTTTGACAGCTCCTCCTTGCTTCTGTTATTCACATATGACAACTTTTCCTTTTCACTAAAAAGTTCTATCAAGTATCCTTATTTGAGTAGATAGTCGACTTCTCCTTATAGAAGCATGCATTCAGAGGTATTGTGTCTGTGGTCACTGTAGAATTCACACCAGAATTCTTGGATGCACTTACTTAGATCCGTTAGCCTCTCCTTTAGACACCTTACCTTGTCTCCCATGTCTTTGAGGGCTGCTACTAACTCTGTCATGTTTATGAATCCATAGTCGACAAGCATCGGTCTAAGGTGATAGTCGCTAATTTTGGATGTTTCAGATTCCTCGTTATCTTGGCATGTGGTTACTTCATATCTCATGCCATAAGTTCTCTCATCTTGAGCGAGTTTGGAATGCAGATCGATGTCTTGCGAAATGGCTCTGTGATATGGTTTATGTCGTGTTCTTGATCCCGACATCTAGGTTCATCTCACCTACGAGGTATGTTTAGTTGTTGGTCATGTTCGACAGAGTCTCTTCCTTCAAATCCGGGAAGCACTGAGATGTATTCCTCTATTTTGAATTTATTGTTGTACCGGTGGTACACATCAATCCATGTTTTTTCGGGAAACTCTCAAAAGCTCTTCTTTAGCTACCTTGAAGCTTCAAAACTCTCCAGTTTCAAGTTTCTGGTGAAAGCCATGGCCTCCTAGTTGTCTTCCACTTCTGGAAGTAGCATCGTTTCCCTTTGGGATTGATCGATGAAGTTTCAAAGTGATTCCATCCTCTTTCATATGATTTTTAAGATATATTCCACCCGCTTCTCCACTTTTTGCGCTTCAGAATGGTCTTTGACGCAAGCGTATGTAAGTTCCCAAAGAGAACTAATGGAATGTTCAGGTAACTGAGAATACTATGTTAAGGATACATTAAACAGTGTTTCTCTGAACATTTTAACTAGCACCGATATGATATCTTCTTTCGTGAGGTCATTCCCTTTTATTCTAGTTGTATATGACATATTGTGGTCACGAGGATCCCACATACCGTCATACTTTGGAATGTCAAGCATCTTGAATTTCTTCGATATTGGCACCGGGGCCATTCTAGGCTTCTACGACTATTGCAAAAACTTATTCATCTTAACCCCTTTCAAGATCGCTGGCACTCTTTTGACTCGACCGGTCGTTTTACTTTTTGGATCCTCATTCCCCTATTTAATACTTCTCGTATGTGCTTTTTCTATTTTATAACTTGTGGGTATGGTTGGTTTTGTTTTGGAAACGTTCGTGTTAAATCCAAAACACTTCGTTCCATAATAGTGGCCTAAGGTGACCAAGTTTGACTTGAGTCAACACTTAGAGTAAAGGACCTCAGAATCGGGATTTGAAGGTCCTAATAAGTTTGTATGTTTATTTTGGACGTAGACATATGTTCGGATTGAGTTTCGGGTTGACCAGGAGCGTTTCGTCACCTATGGTTGAAAGTTAGCATCTTGAAGGTTTTAGAGTTTTCTAAGTTTGATTTGAAGTAGACTTTGGTGTTATAGATGTACGTTTGGGATTCTGAGCCTTGGAATAGGTTCGTATAGTGAATGGTGTGACTTATGCGTAAACTTTGGTGTCATTCCGAGCTGTCTAAGTATGATTCGTCGCGTTCAAAGTTAGTTAAAATAAGTTTGAAGTTTAGATGCTGATTCATTTCAATATGCGGTGCGATTCTTGGTTTCGATGTTATTTTATGTGTTTTGAGACTTCGAGCAGGTCTAGATTTTGTTTATGGACTTTTTGGTGTAATTAGACGGTGTCCCAAGTGGCTCAAATGGGTTTCAGACCACCCGGATCAAGGTTGAAGTTGGAAGATATTGTTGGTTCTTGCTTTATTCTTCACAAATGTGGTGGGAGGCAGGCATTCGTGATGAAGGATTTGGGTTTGAGGACATTTTGTGCTTCACATGCGTGTTGGATGAGTTGTCGGGAAGTGGGGCAGTGGTGCTATGCAATTGCGAGAAGTCGCGTTCTCGAAGAAGATGCTAGAACTGCAGGTTGACCTTCGCGTTCGCGTAGGGATGGTCTCTTTCGTGTAGGTAAGGCAAGATAACGTATCACATTCGTAAAGCCATTCATGAAGAGTATTTTTGGGCGGCTACATATTTGACCTTCGTGATTGCGAGGAGGCTTCCCCGATCGCGAAGAGGAAGGACTTGGGCAGAATGTGTTTTATTAGGGACTTAGTCTCTTTTCTGTCACGTTTCACATGGCTTGGGCGATTTTGGAGCTTTTTGGATGGGGGATTTTCACCAAGCATCATAAGGTAAGGGATCTCTACCAATCATGAGTTAAATACAAGGATTATGTAAGGAATTTAACATTTAAATTAGTGAAAGTTTTGGGGTTTGGTGAACAACCTAGAATTTGATAAAAATGGGATTTGACCATGAAATTGACTATAGAATTGGGTATAAGTGATACATTTGAGCTCGTAACGCCATGGG
This sequence comes from Nicotiana undulata, assembly GCA_005239495.1. Classification (NCBI taxonomy): domain Eukaryota; kingdom Viridiplantae; phylum Streptophyta; class Magnoliopsida; order Solanales; family Solanaceae; genus Nicotiana; species Nicotiana undulata. Next base: position 120,470 of record ML269306.1, on the reverse strand, counting down.
TAACATTTATCTTCGAAAATTATTGAAATTCGAGCACATGAGTTCGAGGTTGACTTTTATTCACTTTCCGAGTTGGGTTGAAAAATTACTCTAATAGTTGAATTATGAGTTTTTGAGCATACATTGATTTGTTTACATGTCCTTTGACTAGTTGCTAGAAGTAGTATGCTGAAGCAAGGTAAGTCTCATACACGAGTACAACACATAGTATTTAAGACGCATCTATGGATCATGTCGTACAACCTCAGAAGTATACGCTATTATAATGGATCAGGCCGTGCGACCTCGGTAGAATTCATGTTCAATATTCGATAGGAGTCAGAATACAATGAGTTTTCATTCTTGACTTGGGACTTGAAATCTATATGACTTTCCTTGTTTGTTTGAGATATCATATAGTATTTGAGGATTTCATATTATTATTATATTGAAGGATCATGTTACTTACAACTACTTATTTCATTGTTGCTTGTTATGTTACATGCCTGTCTGTTTTCATGTACTTTGAATATAGGACCACTAGTAAGTGTCGTTGACGAACCCTCATCACTACTTCTTCGAGGTAAGACGACATACTCACTGGGTACGCATTAATTTATGTGCTCATACTACACTATATACTAATTGAGCATGTACCGAGGCAAGTAATTCAGGAGGTCATTCGAGCACGTATATGCACGATCCGGAGACTTAGTGGTGAACTTCTCTCTATGCTTCGATCTGCAGCACCCTAAGTGTACTTTTTGTTATGTTTGTTATTTCTATCTATTTAATTTCAGATTGTAGCTATAGTGATTTTGTATATTCTACTTGATTACTCTAGCACTTGTGGCATCGAGTTTTGGGGGTTTATAGTGGATGTTTACTATTGTACCTAATGTTATTATTATTTCGATTTATGTTTTATTCTTACTCTATTACTGGTAAGGAAGAATGTACGTTTCCATGGTTTCTAACTTCTATTCCATTTACTTAATGAACTTCCTGATTTTAAAAGTTTAAGAATGAATTATTATGTTGGAGGTTAATCGTTGGCTTGCCAAACAACATCGGTTGGCACCATCACGGTCTATGGTGGGAATCAGATCGTTGCAACTTGGTATCAAAGCACTAGGTTCACATATGTTTCACGAGTCTTGGGAAGACCTATTAGAGTCTTGCGGATTGATATGGATACATTTGTACTTATCTTCGAGAGGCTATAAGGTGTTAGGAAATTTCTCTTTCTTCATATCCTATCATGCAGTTGATGTTGTGCAAAGTATATTTCTCTTATTCTCTCAAAGATGATAAGAACGCATGCAACGACATTACCCTACGACAGAGGGGCTACTCTCCCAGTCGTTAGAGGTAGATGCGAATTAGAGGTAGATGCGAAGGCAGATGGAGGGCCACAACTCCTGCTAGAGGATGAGGGAAACCTAGAGTTTCTCCAGCGGTACTACTAGTGGATCTAATAAAGGATCCTGTTACTGAGGAGCATGATGAGGTACCTGCAGCCGAGACGACCCCATCAAACTTTCTGACCGCACCGGGATTTTAGGAGGTCATGTTCCATATGCTGTGATTCATGGATTCTATGACTCAGGCTGGACTATTTCTTGTAGATCCGGCCATATCTCGAGTGGGAGCGGGAGCACAGACCCCTACAACTCATGTGCCAAGGAACGCTGGTACTGTACATCTGACCCTAGTGCACTACTTATGGGAGGGGTTTAGCCGATTGCAGCGGTTAGAGGAGAGGTCAGACCAGTCGCAAATGTTGAGGAGTAGAAGCAGCTGGACATATGGACTAGGCTTCATCCTCCTGTCTTTGGTTGTGAGCAGTCGGATAACCCATACGATTTTAGTGATCGTGGCAGGGAGTAGCTACATAATATGGGAGTAGTGGATTATAATAGGGGTGGACTTCACCACATTACAACTAGAGGAAAGGCTGGTAGATGGTGGTAGTCTTATCTCTAGAACTGGCCAACGGGTTCATCTCCATTGACTTGGGATCAATTCACATACCTCTTGTTGGAGAGTTATATTCCATCCTCACAGAGGGAGGAGTTTTGGGGTCATGTTAAGTGGCTCCAACAGGGTCAGATGTCCGTGACCGACAATAAGGTTAGATTCTCTGAGTTGTCTTGTTATGAAGGTCTTATACTCCCAACAGATGCGGAGAGAGTGCAGAGGTTTATTGCGGGCTTGCACTATGGGGTTCAGGTTTCTATGGCTCGGGAGACAGAGATGGGTCCTCGTCAACTATCAGGTTGGGAGATAGCTCGGAGGATCGAACATATCCGCAATCAGGTCAGAGAGTTCATATCTAGGGATAATAAGCCTTGGAATTTTGGTCGATTCACCGGCGCCTTGACTAGGGTCAAGGGTAAGTTCATAAGGGCCGTCCTAGAAGGCTTATTTATTCAGCACCACATCCTTCTCGGGGTGCTCTAGTGCGACCTTACGTCAACGCCATTGTAGAGAGCACATATCATTCACCAGCTATTCAGGGTTCCTCTAGTGGGCACTCAGGCTATTTGGGCCAAACCTAGGGTCAATAATTTCACATTGAGAGGTTGCTTCGAGTACGGGGAGCTTGGTCATTTGAGGAGGTTATGCCCCAATATTTGGGAAAGCAATACAACAGGGCTATTGGCCCATGATTACCACACCTGCTGCGGCACCGCCCGTTTGGTCGGCCAGAGGTAGAGGGAAGGTGGGTAGGGGTCGCCCTAGAGGGGGAGGCTAGTCTAGTGATGCCTTGGCTAGATTCTATGCCTTACCATACATACCTGATGTTGTAGCCTCTAATGCCGTGATCATATGTATTATTTAAATCTGACGTTTGGATGTTTTTATACTATTTGATCTTTATTCATATGTCTCTTCTCTATTTTCTCTTTATCTCGATGTATCTCATGAGTGATTGGGTGTTCCTGTATATGTATCCATGTTTGTGGGTGATTCTATTAATGTGGATTGGGTTTACTTCTCCTGTGTAGTGACTTTATGTGGATATGAGACGAGAGTGGATCTTCTATTGCTTGATATAATTGATTTGGAGGTTATCCTGGGTATGGACTGATTGTCTTCGTACCATGACATTCTCTATTGCCATGCCAAGATTGTTACCTTGGCGATGCTAGAGTTGCCTAGGTTGGAGTGGAGAGGCACAACTATTAGTACATCCAGACGGGTTATCTCTTTCTTGAAGGCCTGATGTACGATCGAGAAGAATTGTTTGGCCTAGGCCTTTGTTCGGGATACTGTTGTGGAGACTCCCACAATAGATTCAGTGCCTGTGGTGCAGGAGTTTTCTGATGTATTTCCTGCTGATCTACCAAGTAAGCAACCAGATCATGATATAGATTTCGACATTGATTTTGCACCAGCCACCCAACTTATATCTATTCTGCCTTATCGTATGGCTCTAGTGGAGTTTATTAAATTGAAGAAGCAGCTTCAGGAGTTGCTTGAGAAGAGATTTATCAGGCCGAGTGTGTCGCCTTGGGTGCACCGGTATTATTTGTGAATGAAAAGGATGTGAGTATGTGGATGTGCATTGACTACCGCCTGCTGAGAAAAGTCACCATCAATAATAAGTATTTGTTGCCGTGCATTGATGATTTGTTTGATTAGGTTTAAAGTGCTAGAGTGTTTTCGAAGATTGACTTGAGATATGGGGATAATCAGTTGAGGATCCATGCTCTAGATATTTTTAAGACAACTTTCCAGACTAGATATGGACACTATAAGTTTCTAGTGATGTCCCTGAGGTTGACTAATGCCTCGATGACATTTATGGATTTAATAATAGGTTGTTCAGGGCATATCTTGACGTATTTTTCATTGTTTTCATTGATGACATATTGATCTACTCGCGTACCATGGAGGAGCACGGTCAACCTTTGAGGATAGTGCTTTAGCCCTTGCGAGAACAAAAATAATATGCTACGTTCTCTATGTGCGAGTTCTAGTTAGATTCTATGGATTTCTATGGGAATGTTGTATCCTGTGAGGGTATTAAGATTCATCCCAATAAGATTGAGGCATTTCAGAGTTAACCTCGTCCTACCACAGTGACTGAGATCAAACGTTTCTTGGGTTTAGGAGGTTATTATCGCCGGTTTGTGGAGAGCTTCTCGCCTATTGCAGCTCCTTTGACTAGATTGACCAAGAAGGCTGCTAAGTTTAGATGGTCAGATGATTGTGAGGCCAGCTTTTTGAAACTCAAAATCGCATTGATTACAACACCAATGTTGGTTTTTCCCTTCGGTTCAGGCATGTATACTGTTTATTGCAATGCTTCATACGTTGGTTTGGGTTGTGTATTGATGCAAGAGGGGCGAGTTATTGTATATTCTTCACGCCAGTTGAAGCCCCACGAGAAAAATTACCTAGTGCACGATTAGGAGATGGATGCGATAGTTCATGCTCTTATGATCTGGAGGCATTATCTTTATGGAGTGTCATATGAGGTTTACACCGATCACTATTGTTTGTAGAATCCATTTAAGCAGAGAAATCTTAATCTGAGGTAGAGCAAGTGGCTTGAGTTACTCAAGGATTATGATATTGCCATCCTTTATCATCCGGGCTAGGCAAATGTGATCGCAGATTCCTTGAGCAGAAAGGCTGAGAGTATCGGTAGTTTGGCATTCAATTTTTATAGAGGAGAGGCCATTTGTTGTGGACATTCAGTCCTTAGCTAACAGAATTGTGAGGCTAGATATTTCAAATCCCAGTTGGGTTCTTCCATATGTTGTGGCTCAGTCTTTTTTATTCGAGCGGATCAAGGCTCATCAACATGATGATCCGCACATGCTGGTTCTTAGAGAGACATTTCTATAGGGTGATGCCAAGGAGGTTACTATTGGATATGATGCTGTTTTTCGAATCCAAGGTCGCTTATGTGTTCCTAATATTGATGGCCTAAGGGAGGACATTCTTGAGAAGGCACACCGTTCCCGTTATTCCATTCATCCAGGTGACATAAATATGTATCGTGACCTGAGGCAGCATTATTGGTTGAAGTGGGATAGAGCAGGAAGTTGTTGAGTATGTGGCGCGATGTCTGAATTTCCAGCATGTTATGTACGAGCACCAGAGGCCAAATGACTTACTTCAGTAGATGGTTAGCCAAAACTGGAAGTAGGAGCACATCACTACGGATTTCATGGTTGGTTTGACGTGGATGTTGAGGAAATTTGATGCCGTAGGGTCATTTTCGACTGACTGACCATGTCTGCACACTTTATTTCGGTGATTGACTACATACACTTCGAGAGGTTGGCCCAGATTTATTTCCAGGAGATTGTCTGGTTGCATGGCGTGCCTATTTTCATTATTTCAGATAGAGGTACTCAGTTTGGTTTGCATTTCTGGAGAGCAGTATAGAGTACCTGGGTAGAGCTCAGCACAACTTTCATTCGCATACCGACAGAAGTCGGAGAGGACAATTTAGATTTTGGAGGATATGCTTAGAGCATGTGTGATTTACTTTGGAGGGAAGTGGGATAGATTCTTACTATTTGCCGAGTTTGCTTAACAATAGTTATTAGTCTATCATTGAGATGGATCCATTTGAGGACTTGTATGGTCGACAATTTGTTCCCCTATCGGTTGGTTTGAACCCGGCGAGGATGGGTTATATGGTACTGGTATAGTAAGGGATGCTTTGGATAAGGTAAAGTTGATTTAGGAGAAGTTTCGCATAGCACAGTCAAGGCAGAAGAGTTATGAGGACCAGAACGCACCTGATTTTTCATTTATGGTGGACGGGGACGTACTTTTGAAAGTATCGTCAATTAAGGGTATCAAGAGGTTCAGAAAGAAGGGCAAGTTGAGTCCGAGGTTCATCTGTCCATTTGAGGTTCTAGAGCAAGTTGGCGAGGTTGCATACATGCTTGCTTTGCCTCCTGGTCTATCGGGAGTTCATCTGGTATTCCACGTGTCTATGCTTCGAAGGTACCACGCCTATAGGTCCCATATGTTGGATTACATCATAGTTCAACTAGATGAAAGCTTGGATTATGGGGAGGATCTATTTGCCACTGTTGACGGGTAGGTCCGCAAGTTGAGGTCTAAGGAAATTTCAACGGTGAAGGTCTGATGAAGGGGTCAACAAAACGAGGAGGTGACTTGGGAGACCAAGGAGGGCATGTAGAGAAGATATCCGACCACTTATTTGGCACGTCGTGTATGATGCTAAACCCGTTCAAGGATGACATTTTCTTAAAGAGGTGGAGAGTTTAACAACCCAACCGGTCGTTTTGCTTTCTAGATCCCCGGTACAATTTTTAAGACATCCTGTATGTCCTTTTCATTTTATTGACTTCGGGGATGGTTGGTGTGATTTTGGAAGGGTTCGAGTTGAATCTAACATACTTGTTCCATTATAGTGGCCTAAGGTGGCCAAGATTGACTTGAGTCAACACTTTGAGTAAACGACCTTGGAATCATAATTTGAAGGTCCCAATAGGTACGTATAGTGATTTTGGACTTGGGGCGTATGTTCTGATTGAGTTTATGGTGGACCGGGAGCGTTTCAACGATTATTGTTGGAAGTTGGCATCTTGAAGGTTTTTGAGTTTTCTAAGTTTGATTAGAAGTAGACTTTGGTGTTATCGATGTTCATTTGGGATTTCGAGCCTTGGAATAGGTTCGTATAGTGATTGGCGACTTATGCATAAAATTTCGCATCATTCCTGTAAAGACCCGTAAATATTTCATGTCTAAAATAATGCCCGAATAGGTCCCTGTGTTGTTATAACTGTAAAAATTCTTAAAATTAGACCTTTTTGAGTAAAAAGTACCCCGGGACTCAAAAGATAAAATTTTCCAGAATTGCGCAGATCTGCGGTCCACTATGCGATCGCAGATCAGGTATGCTGACCGCATAGTGGTCGCATACCTGGACAACCTGTTGTCCAATTTGAGGACAGCTATGCGGCCCAAGATGCGATCACATTTCGAGAATGTGGGCGGCATAATTGTCGCATTCTTGCACCTTGGTTCTTGCGGAGGGAGTTATGCGACGCACTATGCGATCGCATAACATGTATGCAGACCGCATAATGGTCGCATACCAGAGCAGTCCGGTTCACCTTTTGGCCCATTTGAGGGCCAACTATGCGACAGGAATGCGGACCGCATCACATTCCTGACCGCATATCCTGCTTCGGGGCTCTTTTAATTTCTAATTTTACACCCGACCCCCAGTTTAATGAAACACTCCTCCCCTTCATTTTTAACATCTATCTGAATAAAAATAGAGAGAATGGAGAGTGGGTTTAGGGAGAGAAAGCCTTCTTCTTCATCAAATTGGTCCATCATCTCTACTCAGGCCCGGAAATTATCGAGTAATCTTCATCTTCTTCACTCTAAGAGGTAATCCCCCACCCCATTTCCTTTTAATTCTCAGGGTTTAGCTAAAAAGGGGTAGAACACATAAGTTGATTCTTGAAAATAAAAGCCGATACCTTGCATGCATGTGAGTTAAACTCCATAATCTAGTAAAGGGAGACGAGTTTGGGTAATTATTCACAAAAAGGGGGTTAGTAATCTAAGGGGTCACATAGCGTTCGATAACATGCCTAAATGAGTTCGAGTTATGTTCATGGTTCCTAATTCTAAGTGAAATATGTCACATTGTGGACTAGATTGATGGTGCTAGACGGTTCGGTGAATTGTGATAGATATTAAGGGGAATTTCGACTCGAGGTATGTATGGCTAACTTTAATCTTTGTAGAATCACCTTGTTGGTGTCCAAGCGTTCGGTATGAGTTTCTTGCTGAGTATATATATGAAATTGATTGTCCGCCTTTGTTGAGGCGTAAGATTTCATTCTCTGATTTTCTTAGTCGATTACCATGCTAATTGAAATTGTGAAAGGTGATTTCTTTGTGATCACTCTATCATGTGCAAGGTTCGTTAAATGCTTGAATATGTTGGTATGAAAGAATGGTAACGGACCCAAATGTGTGAATGTATCTAAGTGCTAAGGGCTGAGTAACAAGTGATGGAAAGGGGTTGTGAATTGATTTAATTGAACTAAATGACTATGGAAATATCGTATATGACTCATTGTTTGGCAAGGATTATTGTGGCTTGATTTCATACGGAATTTTGGTTGTAATGAATCTATATTCTTGTTGATGAAAATCTTTGTGATTTAATTAATGGTTGATAAAGACTATTGTGAACACATGATTGTTTGGCTGTTATGAAATTGTACTCTTGATGATATGAAGCCTTGTGAGTTAATTGTGGGCTGTTATTGTTCCTATGAAATTGATTGTCCGGTGGGACCGGGTTGCGCACCGCAACAGGAGGAATAAGGGTGATATGTGAGAAGTAATAAGGGTGGAATGTGATTGTACGGTGGGATCGGGTTGCGCGCCGCAACAGAATTTAATAAGGATGAAATGTGATTGTCCGGTGGGATCGGGTTTCACGCCGCAACAGGAATTAATAAGGGTGGATTGTTGAGAAGGAATAAGAGTGGAATATGATTGTGTTGAAATAAGAATCTGTGAAACTCTCAATTGTGTTTGTTTCTCCATCTCTGTGCACTATTTGTTGGTTCCTTTAACTGTCTCGTATCTGTGTATTGTTTGATTTTACTTAGAGTAAAGTTTGTTCATACATACTAGTACTATTCAACAGTACTAACGTACCTTTTGCCGGGGGCGCTACATCTTTTATATGGATGTAGGTGGTTCCATATCAGGTAGCTCAGCTCGCCGTTAGTGGTGCCTCCTCTTAATCTTTTCAGCAGTTCTGGTGAGCCCCATTTCCTCTCGGGGCCGTGTATGGACTATATCATTCTCTTTTGCTTATGTTGTAAAACGTATAGCCGGGGCCTTGTTTCCGACAAGTTCATGTAAAACTCCTAGTACTCATAGAGGCTCCGTAGACACTGTGTGGGTTGTATATATGTATATTTTGGGCGGTAGTTGTACTCACTCGTAATTGTGGATCGCATCGGAAATGTTTTATGTAACTTGTATGTTTTGGATCATCAATTGTTGAAAGTTAATAGAGGAAAATGAAGTTATGTTGTAAATCGTACTTTGAATCTAAATTGGCTAATTCATGTGGAACAATGTATATTATGAACACAGGGTAAAGCGTTGGGTAGGAAAGGCAATCCAGGTCCGATTGACTGGGTTCATCTGGTTAGGCCCCGGTCTCGTCCCTCGGTTTTGGGGCGTGACAAACTTGGTATCAGAGCCTAATGTTTTAAAAGTGTCCTAGGATGTCTCGGAGCCATTTCTAGTAGAGCCCTTCTTATCGGTGTGTTGTCGACCTATTAGCCCATGTCACTGAATGGGTTTTGAAGATTGACAAGTTAAACCAGGTCCATCAGAGCACACACATATAAACGGAACAGTTGGCACACGAGTTGTTCATGCATAGGAGATATCAGTGATTGCTGAGAATCAAAGAGCTAAAAGGATGTCTCCTAATACGAAAAGGTTGCAAACTGATAAAGAAGATTGAAGTTGATTTAAGCAAGGACAGAAATAGAGAAGGAAGTTGAGTCATAGTCGAACTCGTTTACCCAGGTAGAGTTGGATCAAAATTGAACCATGTACTCAACAACTGACTCTATAAATACTCAATGTATTACTGCTGAAATTCAAGACGCACAAACACAAAAGTGAATCAAGTTCTGAAAAGCAAAGTTCCCAGGATATTTTGCAAGCAGAAGTATTGTGCGAAGGCTACAGTTCAACTAGAAGAAACAGTTTCATCGTCTGTGTGTTGAGTCTAGTTGATGTATAGTAGGAGTTTTAACATTGTACCTTTTCAGCTTTCATAGAAGCAATTGTAATAGGTACACATTGTTCAAGTTAGAGTGAGCTTGAAATCTGTAGAAATTAGCTAGAGGCTCGTTGATACAAAGAGGATTAGAGTTAGTCCTAGGATTACAAAAGAGTTTATTTTGTAAGTCCGTTTGGCTCAGAGGTTTTAGTTAAGTGTTTGAGAAAATCCTACTGAGGAGTGGGTCGTGGTTTTTTCACCTTTTGAGCCAGGTGTTTTCCATGTAAAAATCTTTGTGTCTTTACTTTACTGCTTTATTATTCCGCAACAGTAGAAAGTAGTACACCAAGAAGAACAACATTCTTCTTATTAGACAACACTCAAAAATTGGGTACTGCACAATAGTTATATTATTGTGTAGTATTGAAGTCTAAAACAACAATTGGTATCAGAGCAGGTTATCCTTGAAAAGGCTAACACCTTGGAAAAGATCAGGGTGAGTGCACCACCTGGGAACTGGGAAGGTCAATCAACCGTAAGGCCACCACTGTTCAATGGCCAGTACTATTCTTGGTGGGAAAATAGAACGAAGAACCATCTTATTGGAGAGAACTATGAACTATGGGACATACTCACTGATGGACCCCTTGCAACAATGAAGAAGACTGCTGAAGGTGTAGATGTACATAAGACTAGGGCTGACTGCACGACTGAAGATTTGAAGAAATGGGAGAAGAATGCCAAGGACAAGAAGTGTCTAGTATGTGGACTAGGTCCTGATGAATACAGTAGAATCCAAAGCTGCACAACAGCCAAGGAAATCTGGGACACTCTACACGTAGCCCATGAAGGAACACCTCAAGTTAAAAGGTCTAGAGGTACACTACTATACTTTCAGTATGAAAACATCACTATGAAAGAAGGAGAGATTATTCCATAGATGTACACAAGGTTTACAACCTTGACCAATGAACTCAAGTCTCTTGGAAGAGTCATACTTGAAGAAGACAAGGTAGAGAAGATCTTGACAAGGATTTTGCCTATCTCCTGGGAAAGCAAGATCACTGCTATCCAGGAATCCAAAAATATGGCAACACTTAGACTGGATGAGTTAATTGGAAATGTCACTGCTTATGAACTCAGAAGGCAAACCATCAAGATGGATGCCCCAAAGAAGGAGAGAAGTCTAGCATTGAGGATCACTGAAGGAGAAGATCTGGAGGAGGATGAGATGGCCATGATCACCAAAGAATTTAGAAACTTTCTCATGAGGAAGAAGGGCATCTCTAGGGGAGGAAACTTCAACAAGGCAAAGACACCAGAAAGGCCAGCAAATGAGGGATGCTACAAGTGTGGAAAAGCTGACCATCTCATCAAAAACTGCCCTCAGTGGGAAGTAGAATGGAGGAAGGAGAGATATGAAAGAAAGAACAGGAAGAAGGAACTGGTCCAACCCAAGAAAACCACTACAAAGGCTATGGTTGCTGTTTGGGGGAAAGTTCAGATGAAGAATCAAAAGATGGTAAGACAGAAGATCAGGCTCTCATGGAAATTGAAAAATCTGATGAGGAGACTTATGAAGAACCAGAGGTAAGTATCTCACAACTTAAAACTAAAATAAAGTTTTTATCTAAGGAGAAACTCTCTGAGTTGCTACTTGACTTCATAGATGATTCTAAGGAAACAACCAAAGAGAAGGATCAACTATCTAAAGAATGTGTAATGCTAAAAGCAAAATGCATGGACCTGGAAATAACGGTCAGTGAATCTGAAAAGAAAAACACTATCTTGATGAACCGGGTCCATCCACTCAAAACTAAAATCCTAGAACTCAAATCCAGAAACTTAAAGTTAAGACTAGGATCCAGTAAAAAGGTGGTTGATCACTCCCATGCAATGTTAGAAGAAGACTTAGGAAAACTAAAGGATAAAATGTATGCCAAGGATGAACAGATAAAATCTCTTAAAGAAGAGCTTGGCAAAGTCAAACATGAATTTGATAGAACACGCAAATGGAATAAGTCCTCTGACGCATTAACTTGGCTCGAAGAGAATCACAGTAGCAACCAGAGAGGGATTGGTTTTGGGAGTCAATTGCATAAGTGGGATCCCAAAATCAAGTATCTCACTCTCCCTAAAAATAAAATGTGCACCCATTGTGGGAAAACTGGCCACTACAAATATGAGTGTGCTGTAAAAGAGCAGGCCAGTCAGAAAAATGAGAGATTCATTAAAAAGAAGAACTGGCTACCAAACTGGGCCGGAAAAATTATGATTCATCCATTCCCTCATAGAAAAGGACCCAAACTAGTTTGGGTTCTTAAAACTAACCCCTGATTTTCTTTTGTAGGTACAAGTGAAGGGAAGCAGCCTAATTTGGTTTTTGGATAGTGGCTGCTCTAAGAATATGACCGGGAACAAGGAACAATTCCTTTCACTTGAAAACCTCAAAGAAAGAAATGTCTCCTTTGGAAACGGAAAGAAAGGTGAAATTATAGGGGTCGGCAAGGTAGGTAAAGATGACACACGTTCAATTGAACATGTGTAACTAATAGATGGCTTGAAATATAGCCTAATCAGTGTGTCACAACTGTGTGACAGAGGTAACCTTGTTGCTTGTACTTCCAGAAAATGTTGATCAATCTGCTTACTGACAAGATTGTTTTGCAGGGAAAGAGAATGAACAATATCTATGTCATTGACTTGTCCACACTGTCTGACAATGAACTCACTTGCCTTAGTGTGTTGGACAGTGATCCCCTCCTGTGGCACAAAAGACTTGGTCATGTTAGTCTGACTCTGCTTGACAAGCTAGTCTCTAAGGACTTAGTGGTAGGACTCCCTAACATTAAGTTCAAGGAAGACAAAGTTTGTGAGGCATGTGCAAGGGGGAAGCAGGTAAGATCTTCTTTCAAAGGTAAGAAAATGGTCAGTACCACCAGGACGTTGGAACTGGTTAATATGTATCTGCGTGTTCCTATGAGAACTTTGAGCATAAGTGGGAAGAGATATGTGATGGTGCTAGTAAATGATTATTCAAGGTTCAGTTGGACCTTATTCTCGGCATCTAAGGATGAAATATTTGATATGTTCACCTCATTTGTCAAGAAGATTCAAAATCAGTTAGGACATCAACTAGCATCCATAAGATCTGACCATGGCACTGAGTTTGAGAATGCTAAGTTTGTTGGGTTCTGTGACGAACATGGTGTTAATCATAATTTTTCTGCTCCTAGAACCCCACAGCAAAATGGGGTTGTTGAAAGGAAAACCAGAACTCTTGAAGACATGGCAAGAACCATGCTTCTATCAAGCAAACTACCTCACAGCTTCTGGGCAGAAGCAATAAACACTGCATGCTACATTATCAATAGATGCATGACCAGACATCTGGTAGAGAAAACTCCCTAAGAATTACTTAAAGGGAGAAAGCTCAACATATCCCATCTTAGGGTTTTTTNGGATACTCAACACATAGCAAAGCTTATAAAATATACAATAAAAGAACTATGTGTGTAGAAGAAAGTGTACATGTTGTCTTTGATGAAACTAACACTCTTTCTAAGAGACAGGAACCAGAAGACGAGGAGATTGGACTGGTAAGGAGAAATGACCACATTGAAGCACCTATGGCATATGGAACAGGTGATGGACCAGGTCCAACAACCCCAGGCAACACGACAGGGGGAACTCTACATGAAAATCCTGGTCCTGATCCTGTTCCACAACTACAAAACAACATGGAATAATCCAGAAATGAACCACTGGTACTCAAACCACACAGATATCAGAACTCTCACCCTCTTGAGAACATCATAACAAACTTGAGATCTGGAATCAAAACTAGATCCTTCTTGAAAAATCTTTGTGCGTTCGATGCATTTCTATCCTTGATTGAACCAAAGAACATTGCTGAAGCCCTGCAAGATGCTGACTGGGTAACATCCATGCAAGAAGAGCTGAATCAATTTAAGAGGAGTCAAGTATGGAACTTGGTACCCATGCCACTAGACACATCAGTAATTTACACCAAGTGGGTCTTGAGGAACAAGCTCGATGAGGATGGAACTGTTACAAGAAATAAGGCAAGACTGGTTGTTCAAGGATACATCCAAGAAGAGGGAATTGACTATGATGAGACCTTTGACCCTGTGGCACGATTGGAGGCAATCAGACTTCTTATAGCATTTGCTGCACACATGGAATTCACTCTTCATCAGATGAATTTCAAGAGTGCCTTTCTTAATGGCTATTTGAAGGAAGATGTATTTGTAAAACAGCCTTCTGGCTTTGAAAGCAAAGAGTCAACTGATCATGTATATAAACTTGACAAGGCTCTCTGTGGTCTCAAGCAAGCACCTAGATCTTGGTGCGAGAGATTGTCAAAATTCCTGCTGAAACATGGGTACAAATGAGGCAAAATAGATAGTACTTTGTTTCTAAAGGAAAAGGGAAAGGATCTTCTGATTGTGCAAATATATGTTGATGATATCATATTTGGGGCAACTATTGATAAGCTTAGCAAGGCATTTGCTACTTTAATGGGGAGTGAGTTTGAAATGAGTATGATGGGTGAGCTAACTTTCTTCTTAGGCTTGCAGATCAAGAAAACTCCACATGGTACAATGATTCATCAACAGAAATATGTGAAAGAACTCCTCAAGAAGTTCAAAATGGAGGACTCAAAGGAGATAGACACCCTAATAGCACAACTACAAAATTGGATGTGGATGAACCTGGTTCATCCGTTTATCAGAAGACATACAGAGGAATGATTGGGTCTCTACTCTATCTTACTGCAAGTAGACCTGATATCGTGTTCAGTGTGGGACTATGTGCTAGGTTTCAAGCCAATCCAAACGAGCCCCACCTCACTATAGTAAAAAGAATTTCGAGATATCTGAAGGGCACCACTGATTTGTGCCTTTGATATCCTAAAGGTAATAATTTTTACCTTGTAGGATATGTTGATGCTGATTATGCAGGTTTCCTGGTTGACAGGAAAAGTACTTCAGGCATGGCTCACTTTTTGGGCTCCTGCCTTGTCTCTTGGGCCACCAAGAAACAAAATTCAGTAGCCTTGTCTACTGCTGAGGCTGAATATGTGGCTGCAGCCTCTTGCTGTGCCCAGTTGCTTTGGATCAAGCAACAACTCCTGGACTTTGGTATAGATGTGGGATGCATTCCTATTTACTATGATAACACTAGTGCAATTAGTATGACGAAGAACCCTATTCGTCATAAGAGAACTAAGCACATAGATGTTAGGCACCATTTTCTGAGGGACACCTATGAAAAAGGAATGATCTCAATCGAATTATGTGCTACTGATCGTCAAATTGCTGATATATTTACCAAAGCACTGAGTAGGGAGCATTATGAGAGAAACATGCTTGAATTAGGGATGATTAAGATCACCTTATTGAAAAACAAAAACTGAAAAAAATGAAAAAAAGAAAAAAATGATTTTTTTTGGCTAGAAAATTCAAATTAGGTACTTAATCAAATTAATCATTGCTCATTATTATGTCTTTATTGCCATACTCTTGTGACATGTATTAATATGATTCCCTAGTTTCTAATGATGTTTCTCTATTTTTGTAAATTGAGGCAAATAAAAGATTTTACGTGGATGAACCTGGTTCATCCATGCTGGTTCACATAACTGACAAGGTACGTTCTCATCTCCATACATGTATTAATTAAAGTATAGTCATACATGAGCATGACTCTATCTATTTGTGGTTTGAATTCAATTCTCGTACTTACCCAAATAATGAACCAGTTTCAAGAAGTCCCATCTTACTTGATTAGCCTAGTTTTAGGGGGAAAGTAATTGTCCATTCAATGTCTAATCAATGACAATTCTGAATCGATTAGTATCCCATTTGAGTTAATACTCTTCCGTTATAATCTCCCCAGCCATAAGTTATAAAAAGGCCATCATTACCCATTGTGCATAAAGCAACAGTCGAACCTTGTTCAACTCACTCAACTCACAATCTCTACTGCCTCCTGTCTTTCTTCTCTCTAAACAATTCAAAATCATGTCGTCACCTCCAACAACTTCATCTGATTCATCTCCAAACAGAGATTATGATGGAGGCAACTATGAATCAGACTCAAATTCACCCTCATTGTATAGTTCCGAGTCTCTAGAAAAGTCGACAACCCCAGAAAACCCTACAATCCCAGAACGCACACCAAACCCTACCCCAGCCCCCAAGCATCGTCATGTAAAAGTTCTTGCACGCAAATCTGTGGCTTCTGGTTTAAGAGCCAAATTCTTGGAAGAATTATTACATGCTAAAGAAGGCTCCAAACCAGAATCGTCCAATTAATCATTCAAATCAGCCAATGAAGATGAAGCACCTGGTTCAACCACTGTTGAGAAAGGTAATTCTGATGCTATCTCTGAAATAAATACCGCTGATCAACGATTTGTGTTGGCGGGGTCTCTGGTGGATGTTGAAGTGCCTAAAAGGCAAAGAAAATCTGGGAAAGAGAAACCTCTTGAGATCGACGGAGATGTAAATGTGAGGGGATCGAGAAAGGATGGTACCACACTGGCAATATGTGGTCCCATTCTTGAAAATCTTGAAGAAGATGTCACAATCTTAGGGGGAACTAGTGGAGAAGCTGATGCTGGGTTGGAGAAATTGATGAAAGAAATAGATGAACACGTTTCTTTTGGGGAAGAAACTTTGGCTGAAAGACTGAGAAAGTTGGGGGACTCATATAACCCCAAGAAAATAAGGACTCCAAAGTCCAAGAAGTCTAAAGCCTCAGTTCCTTCAAAGAAAAGGAAAGTTGCTGGTTCTGTTGAGGTACCTGTTCCTAAGGTACGTGCTATGCGAAATACTGTAAGAGGAGAGGAAGAGAAGTTAGAAAAGGCTCTGCAAGATAGCAAGAGAAAGAGAGCATATAAAGGGAAAGCCAAAGTCGGAGAGCCTGTCGAGGTTGTTGTGTTAGAAGAGGAGCCGTTGGACCTGGTCCAACAAGAGGATCAAGCTTCTCCAGTGGTAATTGGGACACCCAAGCCCAAAAAGGCTAAGACTTCTTCGAAGAAGTCAGCTACTGTGTCCACCACCACTGCAAGTACTGCTACAAGGACAAGGTCTAAGATAAAAAAGGTGAAAAAGGTGCAGATTGTTGAGAAGGATGAGGATGATGAGTGGAGTGGAGAGGAAGAGATGGAGGTTGGTGAAGTGACTACTGACAGAGTTGCCATGTTTTGCAAGAGAACGATCTTGAAGGGAAAGTTGATGAAGGATTTGGAGGAGCCTAGAATGAGGTATCTACTAGATTTTCTGGCAGCGCATGGCTGGAAGGACATGGTCCTTCGCATGGAAAGCAGGCTGGCCAGGGATGAAGTTGTGTAGTTCATGGGGAATGCCACATTCATTGGAGGCAGGGTCACCTCCTTGGTCAAGGGAGTTGAAGTCTCCTTTGATGCTCAAAACCTGGGTGTGATTCTAGATATTCCTACTGAGGGGTATGAAGACTACATAAGGCAGAGATGGACTTGTTTAGATGAAATGTCCTCAGCACTCAGTATCACCAGATTCTTCTACGACAATGAGAAGGAGCTTGAACCCAGGGCTGTGTACAAAAATGAGATGAAGCCTGAGCATAAGATTTTCTTTAAATTTGTGATCAAATTCATGCTTCCCAGACAAGAAGAAAGACACATTACTAATTACATGGATTTGACCCTCATGGAGTGTCTGTACAGAGGCTAGTAGATAAATTGGCCATCGTTCATAATCCAGCTCTTGGACAGAGTGGTGAATGGGATTAAAGCTCATGCAATCCCCTATGGCTTTATTCTGACTGCAGTTCTAACTCACTTTGGTGTTCCTGCGAAGAAGGCTGAGATGGCTACGGCCAAAGATTATTTTGGGAAGGACACACTGATGTCTTGTGATTATCTTGTCACTGCTCCGGCAGATGATCCTGGTTCATCTCGGAAGCAACCAGTAAATAGCAAGGTCTAAATCTTAGTGCAGGAAAGCGAGTTAAAGGATATGGAGATCCTTCGATTAAAATCTCGCTTAATTGAGGTGGAAGCTGAGTGTGATTCTCTAAAAGAAGAACTTGCAAAGGAGAAGGAGAAAAACGAAGGTGTTCTACACAAAATGTTGTTCCTCCTTCAAACCAAGAACCCAACCTCATCTGCACCCTCCCGCCTTAGGTCTATCCAGTGCATCCTAGTTATCTTTCAAGTGCACAGTTTGGGACAGTGTCTAGCTTTTGTGATTTCAGTTTTTTTCTGTTTTGCTCATGTTTTGATCGTTTTTGCTTTAATCTGTTGGTGTTTGATGTTCATTATTAAATCAATGAAGTTTTCTGATTTTAAAAATTGTCTCAATTTCTAATTTAGCTTACATTATTGGGTTCTTGTGTTGATTAATCATGCGTGCGCCTGCAGTTGCCTAAATTTGGCCATGTGTAAGAATTAAAAATTGGTAAGTATCATTTTGCATTCGATGATGCCAAAAGGGGGAAGGTGTGTGCTGGTCTTGTGTTATTTTCAAAAAGTGATATTTATAACCTAATGAACCTGGTTCTCAATGATTAAATCTTAAAACTATACAAAGTGTTTGAAGTGTATACAGGATAAAAGCACAGAGTTTGCCATCATCAAAAAGGGGAATTTGTTGGCCCATGTCACTGAATGGGTTTTGAAGATTGAAGAGTTGAACCAGGTCCATCAGAGCACACACATCTGAACGGAACAGTTGGCACAAGAATTGTTCATGCATAGGAGATATCAGTGATTGCTGAGTATCAAAGAGCTAAAAGGATGTATCCGAATACGAACGGTTGCAAACTGATAAAGAAGATTGAAGTTGATTTCAGCAAGGACAAAAATAGAGAAGGAAGTTGAGTCTTGTCGAACTCGTATACCTAGGTAGAGTTGGATCAGAATTGAACTATGTACTCAACAACTGACTCTATAAATACTCAATGTATTACTACTAAAATTCAAGACGCACAAAGATAAAAGTGAATCAAGTTTTGAAAAGCAAAGTTCCCAGGATATTTTGCAAGCAGAAGTATTGTGCGAAGGCTACAGTTCAACTACAAGAAACAGTTTCATCGTCTGTGTGTCGAGTCTAGTTGATGTGTAGTAGGAGTTTTAACATTGTTTCTTTTCAGCTTCCATAGAAGCAATTGTAATAGGTACACATTGTTCAAGTTAGAGTTAGCTTGAAATCTGTAGAAATTAGCTAGAGGGTAGTTGATACAAAGAGGATTAGAGTTAGTCCTAGGATTACAAAAGAGTTTATTTTGTAAGTCCGTTTGGATCAGGGTTTTTAGTGAAGTGTTTGAGAAAATCATACTGAGGAGTAGGTCGTGGTTGTTTCACCTTTTGAGACAGGTGTTTTTCACGTAAAAATCTCTGTGTCTTTACTTTACTACTTTATTATTCCGCAACAGTAGAAAGTAGTACACTAAGAAGAACAAGGTTCTTCTTATTAGACAGCACTCCAAAATTCGGTACTGCACAATTAACTTATATTATTGTGTAGTATTGAAGTCTAAAACAACACGACCACATCTATAATTAAGGGGCCTGCATGGACATTTAGGAAAATACCATTTTAATTATTACTATGTATCGTGCGATGAAGTGGAAGGTGAGAATACCTTATCTAACCCGTGCATTGTCCTAATTTTCAGTAAATGGCACCCAAGAAGAAATCTCGAATCGGCCTAGAGGCCAATGCCACCCCAAGTGTGGCCAAAAATTCCTTATCTGACGGTGCGGGTGAGAGTGATTCCCCGACCCTGAATTTGCCTGACCCTTCCACTCCAGGCCAAACTGTTCTAATTCCTGCTCCAGCGGAGGGTGCCACAGTCCCTCCCGCTGATGTTCCTGATACTTCCTCAATCCCAGCTTCCGGTCCCTATATTTCTGATGGGGACCTCAGGGGAGCTATTCAGATGTTGACTCAGCTAGTGGCCTCCCAGGCCCAAAGATCTCATGCTTCCCCAACTTCCGCTAGCGAGCAAGGGGATTCTTCGGGTTCCAGAGTCAACCAGTTTCTGAGGTTAGCCCCTCCAGAGTTCATAGGCACCGACCCAGAGGCCGATCCTCAGGATTTTATAGATGAAATATACAAAACTCTCCGGGTTATGAAGGCTACATAGACAGAGGGAGTTGAGTTAGCTTCCTATCATCTGAAGGGAGCGGCATATTTATGGTTCGAGATGTGGGAGAGTTCCCGTGGAGAGGGGAGCCCTCCGGCGAGGTAGGTCGAGTTTGTAGATGCTTTCATGGATCATTTCTTGCCTACCGAGATTATGGCAGCTCGTGTTGCAGAGTTTGAGGTCCTTAAGCAGGGAAACATGAGTGTGTAGGAGTATCATATGGAGTTTGTGCACTTTTCCAAGTATGCTATCCATATGATGCCGAGTATGGAGGCCAGAGTTCATCGGTTTGTTTAGGGCCTTGGTCTCTTGGTTAACAATGAGGCTGCTACAGCTGCTTTGCACTCAAATATGAACTATGGGAATATTGTGGGATTTGCCCAGGCTACCGAGGCTCGGAAATTGAAGATAAGAATAGAGAGAGAGAGAGTAGTAGTAGGGCCCGGTCAGCGGGCAACCCTGGGATTTCAGTTTGAGGTGTGAGATCAGCACTTGGGAGAGGGTCAACAGGACCATCTCAGTCCTATACTCAGTCCTCAGCCAGTGCGCGGCCATCAGGGCACAATTATTAGCAGGGAGGTCGTTTTGGACCAGGTTCAGATAGCAGGAGGTTCCATCAGTCGGGTCGTTCAGGCGGGAGGTTCCAGCAGCAGCGGAGGCCCTCATGCCCTAAGTGTGGGAGGTTTCATTATGAGCTCCGTTACTTGGATATCCCGGTATGCTATAGATGCGGAGTGAGGGGTCATGTTTAGAGAGACTGTCGTGCACCCAGTCAGGGCACAGGTAGG
This sequence comes from Nicotiana undulata, assembly GCA_005239495.1. Classification (NCBI taxonomy): domain Eukaryota; kingdom Viridiplantae; phylum Streptophyta; class Magnoliopsida; order Solanales; family Solanaceae; genus Nicotiana; species Nicotiana undulata. The sequence goes on along the minus strand of ML269306.1, from coordinate 99,767 downwards.
GGTACTTCTCAGCCATCCAGTTCATCAGCTGCTACGTCTTCAGCATGCCCTCCAGCATTAGCAGGGGGCGGTACAACTAGGGGTAGAGCAGGGGGTCAAGGGGGACCCAGTCGGTTCTATGCTTTGAGTGGTCTCCAGAGTGCTGAGGCTTTCGAGATGTTGTCACATGTATTCTGACTGTTCAAACACACGATGTTTATGTTCTTATTGATCCCGAATCTTCATTGTAATATGCTTCTCTATTTATTGCTTTGAGTTTTGGGATAGAACACGAACAGCTTCATGAGCCGTTCTCAGTGTCGACTCCGGTTGGTGATTCTATTACAGCCATGCGAGTCTATAGGAATTGTGTAGTCACGGTGTGTGGTCGAGATACCACGGCCGATCTTATTGATCTAGGAATGATAGCTTTTGATGTAATTATGGTGATGTATTGGCTCTACTCGTGCTTTGCTAAAATCGACTGCCGAACCAGAATTATGAGGCTCGAGTTTCCTTATGAACCAGTTATTGAATGAAAAGGGAATGATGTTGTGCCGTGGGGCAGGTTTATTTCCTATCTTAAGGCCTCCAAGATGATCAGGAAGGGGTGCATCTATCATTTGGTCCGGGTTGCGGACACCACTTCAGAGGTTCCTACTCCTGAGTCCGTGCCAGCTGTGAATGAATTTCTTGAAGTATTTCCGGATGAGCTTCCTGGGATTCCACCAGATAGAGAGATTGACTTCGGGATTGATGTATTTCCAAATACGCAGCCAATATCTATTCCACCTTACAGGATGGCGCCAATAGAGTTGAGGGTGTTAAAAGAACAATTGAAAGATCTATTAGAAAAAGGGTTTCATTCGGCCAAGTGTGTCGCCTTGGGGCGCACCTATTCTCTTTGTCAGGAAGAAGGATGGGTCGCTTCGGATGTGTATTGATTATCGACAGCTCAACAAAGTCACCATCAAGAATAAATACTCATTGCCTCGGATAGATGATTTATTCGACCAATTGCAAGGTGCTAGGTTTTTCTCCAAGATTGATTTACGGTCCGGGTATCACCAGCTAAAGATCAGGGAGCAGGATATTCCTAAGACCGCCTTCAGGACTCGTTATGGGCACTTTGAATTTTTGGTAATGTCTTTTGGGATAACCAACGCCCCAACATATTTTATGGATCTTATGAATCGGGTTTTCAAACCATTCCTTGACTCTTTCGTGATAGTCTTCATTGATGACATCCTTATTTATTCGCGAAATCGGGAAGATCATACTAATCACCTCAGGGCAGTTCTGCAGACTCTTCATCAGCACCAGTTGTATGCAAAGTTTTCAAAATGTGAGTTTTGGCTAGAATCAGTCACCTTTTTGGGCCATGTTGTTTCTAGGGAAGGGATTCGGGTTGACCCCCAAAAGATTGCAGCGGTAAAGGATTGGCCTAGACCAACGACCCCGACAGAGATTCTTGGGTTTGGCTGGATATTATCGAAGATTTGTGGAGGGATTATCTACTCTCACCTCCCTATTGACTAAGTTGACGCAGAAAGCGATTAAGTTCCAGTGGTCCGATGCTTGTGAGAGGAGTTTTCAGGAATTGAAATCAAGATTAACTTCGGCGCCGGTGTTGACCTTGCCAGAAGGTACATAGGGATTCGTGGTTTATTGCGATGCTTCGAGGGTTGGTTTGGGGTGTGTGTTGATGCAATGTGGTAAGGTTATAGCGTATGCTTCAAGGCAACTCAAGAATCACGAGAAGAATTATCCGACACATGATTTAGATCTCACAGCGGTTGTGTTTGCATTGAAGATCTGGCAGCATTATCTGTATGGGGTCCATGTGGATGTGTTCATAGACCACAAGAGTCTTCAGTATTTATTCAAGCAGAAGGAGTTGAACTTAATGCAGAAGAGGAGGTTAGAATTGCTCAAAGATTATGATATAAATATCTTGTATCATCCAAGAAAGGCGAATGTGGTAGCCGACGCTCTTAGTCGGAAATCCATGGGTAGCTTAGCTCATTTGGAAGATGGTTAGAGGCCTTTGGCTCGGGAGGTTTATCAGTTGGCCAGTCTTGGGGTCTGTCTTTCGACCTCAGATGAGGGGAATGTCGTGGTGCGTAATGGAGTGGAGTCTTCTCTTGTAGCGGAAGTCAAGGGAAAGAAATTCAGGGATCCGACTTTGGCGCAATTGTGAGAAGAAATTTTGAATCACAAGACTTCACATTTTCACTCGGTAATGATGACGGTGTCCTGCAGTGTCAAGAGAGGTTATGTGTTCCATATGTGGATGATCTCCGGGAGAGGGTAATGGCAGAGGCTCATAATTCCAGGTATTCTGTTCACCCAGGTTCTACGAAAACGTATCGCGGTCTCAAGGAGATTTATTGGTGGAATGGTATGAAGAGAGGTGTGGCGGACTTTGTGGCTAGGTGTCGGAATTGTCAGCAAGTGAAGGCCGAGCATTAGAGGCCCGGTGGGTTGACGCAACTTATGGAAATACCGATGTGGATGGGAAATGATCAATATGGACTTTGTGGTAGGGTTACCCAGCACTCAGCGAAAGTTCGACTCAATTTGGGTAATAGTGGATCGACTCACGAAGTCGGCGCATTTCTTGCCAGTGAAGTCCACCGATACTGCAGAACAGTACGCTCAGTTGTATCTCAAAGAAATAGCAAGACTCCATGGCACTCCAGTTTCTATTATCTCGGATCGAGGGGCCCAGTTCACAGCTAACTTTTGGAGGAAATTTTAGTAAGGTTTGGGTAATTAGGTAAATCTCAGTACAGCTTTCCACCCACAGATGGACGGTCAAGCGAAGCGGACTATTCAGACGCTTGAAGATATGTTGCGGGCTTGTGTTTTAGATTTCAAGGGTAGCTGGGATGATCACTTGCCGCTTATAGAGTTTGCTTACAATAACAGTTTCCATGCTAGTATTCAGATGTCCCCATTTGAGGAATTGTACGGAAGGAGGTGTAGGTCCTCCGATTGGATGGTTTGAGGTTGGTGAGGCGGAATTGTTAGGACCGGATCTTGTGCACCAAGCTATGGAAAAAGTTAGAGTCATTCAGGAGAGGATGAAAACTGCTCAGAGTTGCCAGAAATCCTATCCGGTCGTTCGTCGTAGAGATTTGGAGTTCCAAGTAGATGATTGAGTATTATTGAAGGTGTCTCCCATGAATGGAGTGATGCGGTTTGGGAAGAAAGGGAAATTGAGCCCGAGGTATGTCGGGCCGTATCGAATCGCTCAAAGGATAGGGAAAGTAGCATATAGGTTGGAATTACCCCTGAAATGTCATTAGTGCATCTAGTGTTTCATGTGCCTATGCTAAAGAAGGTAATTGGAGATCCAACTACCATCGTGCCAGTTGAGACCATTGAAATTGATGAAAAATTGTCCTATGAAGAAGTTCCAGTTGTTGTTCTTGATAGGCAAGTCCTTAGATTGAGAAACAAAGAGATTGCTTCTGTTAAAGTGTTATGGCGGAGTCAAAAAGTCGAGGGAGCCACGTGGGAAGCGTAAAATGATATGAAAGAAAAATATCCCCATTTTTTTGAATAAGTCTAGTAGTGGTCGTGGGAACTGCCATCTCTAAGCAATTGCACCCTTGTGTCTAATTTATTGCAAGAACACTCCACTCTCCTAATTTCCTTACTATTGTAACATCTCAAGTTGTGCCATATTTGTGTATGTTGTGATTATTTGGGTAATGTGCAACTCCTTGAAGTAAGCTAAATTTTGTGCAATTCATGTGATAGTTAAATGATATGCAAGTTGTGGTGTTAACTGAATTATTTATTGCATGTTGAAGTAATTGAATTGTATACGACTTGTTGAGGTAACCCAATTATATGCGAGTTAATGGAGTGACTGGTAATGTGTGGAATTGGTTAATACATGTGTTTCGAGGGCTCTCTAACAGGTAGATAAGCCTTATTACAAAAGAAACTCTGGAAAAAATTTCAGAAAATATCGGAGTTAGTGAAAATTGGGGGTTAGCATATTGTGTTTCCAAAAAAATGATTCCCCGATCCTCATTCAAGGACGAATGATTTTAAGTGGGGGAGGATGTAAAGACCCATAAAAATTTCATGCCTAAAATAATTCCCGAATAGGTCCCTGTGTTGTTATAACTGTAGAAATTCTTAAAACGGACCTTTTTGAGTAAAAAGTACCCCGATCTACTATGCGATCGCAGATCAGGTATGCGGACCGCATAGTGGTCGCATACCTGGACAACTATGCGGCCCAAGATGCGATCGCATTTTGAGAATGCGGGCCGCATAGTTGTCGCATTCTTGCACCTTGGTTCTTGCGGAGGGAGTTATGCAACGCACTATGCGATCACATAACATGTATGCGAACCGCATAATGGTCGAATACCAGGGCAGTCCGGTTCCCTATTTGGCCCATTTGAGGGCGAACTATGCTATGGGAATGCGGACCGCATAGCAGGAATGCGATCGCATTCCTGACCGCATTTCCTGCTTTGGGGCTCTTTTAATTTCTAATTTTACACCCGACACCTAGTTTAATAAAACACCCCTCCCCTTCATTTTTAACATCTATCTGAACAAAAATAGAGAGATGAGAGAGTGTGTTTAGTGAGAGAAAGTCTTCTTCTCATCAAATTGGTCCATCATCTCTACTCTGGCCCGGAAATTATCGAGTAATCTTCATCTTCTTCACTCTAAGAGGTAAGTCCCCACCCCATTTCCTTTTATTTCTCAGGTTTTAGCTACAAAGGGGTAGAACACATAAGTTGATTCTTGAAAATAAAAGTCGATACCTTGCATGCATGTGAGTTAAACTCCATAATCTAGTAAAGGGAAACGAGTTTGGGTAATTATTCACGAAAAGGGGGTTAGTAATCTAAGGGGTCACATAGCGTTCGATAAAATGCCTAAATGAGTTCTAGTTATGTTCATGGTTCCTAATTCTAAGTGAAATATGTCACATTTTGGATTATATTGACGGTGCTAGACGGTTCGATGAATTGTGATAGATATTAAAGGGGAATTTCGACTCGAGGTATGTATGGCTAACTTTAATCTTTGTAGAGTCACCTTGTTGGTGTCCGAGCATTCAGTATGAGTTTCTTGCTGAGTATATATATGAAATTGATTGTCCGGCTGTGTTGAGGCGTAAGCTTTCATTCTTTGATTTTCTTAGTCGATTACTAGTCTAATTGAAATTGTGAAAGGTGATTTCTTTGTGATTACTCTATCATGTGCAAGGTTCGTTAAATGCTTGAATATGTTGGTATGAAAGAATGGTAACGGACCCAAATGTGTGAATGTATCCAAGTGTTAAGGGCTGAGTAACAAGTGATGAAAAGGGGTTGTGAATTGATTTAATTGAACTAAATGACTATGGAAATATCGTATATGACTCATTGTTTGGCAAGGATTATTGTGGCTTGATTTCATACGGATTGTTGGTTTTAATGAATTTATATTCTTGTTGATGAAAATCTTTGTGATTTAATTAATGGTTGATGAAGACTATTGTGAACACATGATTGTTTGGCTGTTATGAAATTGTACTCTTGATGATATGAAGCCTTGTGAGTTAATTGTGGGCGGTTATTGTTGCTATGAAATGTGATTGTCCGGTGGGATCGGGTTGCGCGCCGCAACAGGAGGAATAAGGGTAATATGTGAGAAATAATAAGGGTGGAATGTGAATGTATGGTGGGATCGGGTTGCGTGCCACAACAGAATGTAATAAGGCTGAAATGTGATTGTCCGGTAGGATCGGGTTTCACACCACAACAGGAAGTAATAAGGGTGGATTGTTGAGAAGGAATAGTTGTGGAATATGATTGTGTTGAAATAAGAATATGTGAAACTCTCAATTGTGTTTGTTTCTGTATCTCTGTGCACTATTTGTTGGTTCCTTTAACTTTCTCCTATCTGTGTATTATTTGATTTTACTTAGAGTAAAGTTTGTTCATACATACTAGTACTATTCAACGGTACTAACGTCCCTTTTGCCGGGGGCGCCACATCTTTTATATGGATGTAGGTGGTTCCATAGCAGGTAGCTCAGCCCGCCGTTAGTGATGCCTCCTCTTCATCTTTTCAGCAGTTCTGGTGAGCCCCATTTCCTCTCGGGGCCGTATATGGACTATATCATTCTCTTTTGCTTATTATGTAAAAGGTATAGCCGGGGCATTATTGCCGGAAAGTTTATGTAAAACTCCCAGTACTCTTAGAGGCTCTATCGACACGGTGTGGGTTGTATATATGTATATTTTTGGCGGTAGTTGTACTCACTCGTAATTGTGGATCGCATCGGGAATGCTGTATGTAACTTGTATGTTTTGGATCATCAATTGTTGAAAGTTAATAGAGGAAAATTAAGTTATGTTGTAAATCGTACTTTGAATCTAAATTGGCTAATTCATATGGAACAATGTATATTATGAATAGGGGATAAAGCGTTAGGTAGGAAAGTCAATCCAGGTCCGATTGTCTGGGTTCATCCGGTTAGGCGCCGGTATCGTCCCTCGGTTTTGGGGCGTGACAATTCCGGGTTATCTAAGTATGATATATTGCGTCCTTGGTTAGAAGAAATTTGAAGTTTAGAAGTTGATTAATTTGGTTTTGAGGTGCGATTCTAGGTTTCGATGTGTTTCAAGACCTTGAGTAGCTCCAAATTATGTTTATGGACTTGTTGGTATAATTGGACGGGGTACTGGGTAGCTCGGGTATGTTTCGGACCATTTAGAGAAGGTTGAAGTTGGCAAATTTTGCTGGTTCTAGTTTTGTTCTTCGCGAACACTGTGGGAGGCATGCGTTCGTGATGAATGATTTGTGCTTGTAATGACCCGACTAGTCGTTTTGAGTATTTCAACCCCATTCCCCCTGTTTGATACTTTGCATGTGTGTATTTGTAATTATGGGACATGCTAGAGTGGTTGGTTTGGTTCCGAGGAAATTTCGGAGTGAATTGGGACACTTTGTCCCAAGGTTAGATGCTTGAGTTATAAGAGTTGGCCGATGTTTTAATTTGTGTAGACGACCCCAAAAATGACATTTTGATGGTTCCAATAGCTTCGTATGGTGATTCTGCACTTAGGCGTATGTTCATATTTGGAGGTTCCTTGGTCATTTTGGCTTGAGTTTGCAATAGTTGAAGGTTTTGAATGTTAATAGGTTTGACCGAGAGTTAAATTGATGGTATCCAGTTCAGATTTTTTTTCCCGAGAGTTAGAATAGGTCTGTTGTGTCATTTGGGACTCATATGCAAAAATTGAGGTCATTCCAAGCTGTTTAGTCTTGTTAGGCGTAAGTTTTGAATTGAGAAATTTGGTTTAGTTCCTTTTGCTTGAATTAAGGTGTGATTCGCGATTTTGATGTTCTTTGGTGTGATATGGGACCTTCAGCATCTCTGTGTCATGTTTTGGGATTGGATGGGGTGCTTGGATGGGATCCGGGGGGTGGGGGGGCCTTGGGTGTGTTTTAGACCATTAATCCTTGTTTTGGATATGCTGATTTATGGTGCAAGGGTTGTTCATCGCGATCAAAGTTGCAGGCTCGCGATTGTGGAGTGGAGTTTTGGGTAGGAAGGTTTTACACTTCGCGTTCACGTGAGATGCATCACAGTCGCGGAGCTTTGGGAGGCGTTGATCTGCATTCTCGCTCATGTGTCACGTTCGCATAGGTGTGTGGCTGGGCTGGATATTTTGTCTACGCGATCTCACGTGGGTGGTCATGTTCGCGTAAGCCGGTCTGTAGAAGGGTAACATTCTCTTGAAGGACTTCGCGTTCACGGAGTATTTTTTTGCACCGGTGAGCCTTTGTTCTTCGTGATCACGATGCATATGCCTGTGCATACTATTTAAGTACATTATTTCAAAGGTTTTTGTTATTTTATCACATTATGAGTTACTGCACTCGGATTTAGATGATCTTTTAGGGGATTTTCATGATTTGGATTGGGGTAAGTATTTTTGACTCGGATTTGTTTATTTTTCATGATTCTAACCTTGAATTTAGAAGTTAATTAGTGAATCTAAGTTAAGAAATTGGGGCATTTTAGTAAAAATATTTCTAAAGAATAAATTGATGATTTGAGGGTCGATTTGGATGAAATACATATATTGGACTCGTATTGGAATGTGGTTTGAAATTTGTGAGTTTGATCTGGTTCCAGGGTGCGGGCCTGGGGTTGAATTTTTTGGTCGACTTTGCATAACTGATTCACGCTCTTAGCTTTATCATTTGGAATCAGTCATATGGCTTTTGTTGATGACAGTAAGTTATTTTGGCCAGTTTGAGCAGGTTGATTCATGCAGGAAGGGCTTCTTAGAGTAATTATTTAGCTTGTTTGAGGTAAGCATCGTACCTAAAGTTGGTTGAGGCACTAGTTGCATGAGCTATTTGTGATTGATACGTGCTATGGGTGGCGCAGATGTGTGGGGTTACCCATGTGCATGCACCAGGGTATAATTCATGCTTAGGGTAGAGTTAGGCTTTGATATGTCTTGGATTGATTGTTAAGCTTCATGTTGTGATGATTCATATATTATTAACCTTGTTCTGAGCTATATGAACCATGTTTGGAGTTATATAGAGTTTAGTCACCTGGTTGAACCCTATAATTGCTACTTTCGCGATGTAATTGCCTTATTTGAGCTTTGTTAGCACACTTTGCACATGCATTGTTTACCTTGAAAATGGTAATTACAATTAAATTGATTAAGTGATTCTAAAAATATGTAATTTATTTTAATGTCAATCGTTAAGCAGTAGATGCTAGGTGTGACTGAGACAAATAGAGTAAGAGCAATATGAAATCAAAAATAATCATACCATGTTGCCTCTTAGTCAGAGGTACTGAGCTGCTCTAGGCAGATCCTCGAGGTCGAGGCTCAAGGTTGGGTATGGACGACCGATGAAGCTATAACAGTCTTATGGGTCTGGAAGTATGTTATTTATGATCAATAACGAGCAATGAATGAAGAACAATTAATGAAATTTTGGAATTTTGAGTAAATGAGTTGACAAAGAGACAATAGGGAATGTTTTAGTAAGAAAGGAGAGAATACTCTTGTTCCTTGTATTGAATGTCATGTGTGCCAAAAACAACAAGGGTCCCCTAAATCCTGACATATTACACTATCATTTATTACAAATATTTGCGATCGATACAACTATTTAATGTCTGAGTGCGGATTTGTACTTTGTTGCAGACTCAATTGCTCCAACCCCCGTGCCACTTGCTCACGTTAGTCCCAGACCTGCATTTCCTCGAAGACGCGCATAAGGGACGCTCGAGGTCAGACCTCGAGTCATATCTCGAGACTTACAGGGATAAGCTATTAAATACCATGATAAATGTAAAATCGGTCTTTCCAATTTTAGCCGTACACAGATAGTCCTCGCGTTTCTTAAAGTAGAACGATAAGAAAAACGGTCTCGAATTCTTATCTCCTCGACACTCCCACCATGACGTCATTTCATTAGAGAATTAAATGACCTGCTTCAAAAGCCGCACAGGGGTCGCCTTCAGCAGAATTGCTCAAAGGCTTGGATACAATCATGGACAAAACTTCTAAGACAGTACCTCGAAAAAAGGCATTTCCTCTTCCGATCTCCTATCTAAGGATAAAACAAAGAAACCACCTAGCATCGAGCAATGCATCCCCAATGATTTCGAAATAGTTTCTGACCTCACCATCGACAAACCTCCCAGCACACCGGGCCGGCTTGAGCCCATGTCTAGGTACATTAATGTTGTGCCTGATGCAAATAGAGTAAGAACAGACAGTGGCTGGGGAGAGGCAATTCAAGTTTAAATCCCCAATGCTGAGGAGAATATAACAACTTACAAAGAGGGCTTCCTTAGCGTTTACAGGTATCCCTTCACCCTGGGCCCTGTCGAATCCTCGTCCCCATAGGTAGACCCGGTGATCCTAAATTTTTGTCACCGATACTGGGTGACACTTGTTCTGATCTACCCTTCGTTCTGGATAATAGTGTATATGCTTCGATTCTTTTCCAATCGGATTGAGGGGATGGACTTTACCCTCGATCATTTAAGAAGGATGTACAACCCGCGTCTCTTCCGAGGAGGATTAATCAAACTTCAGTATCAGTCTGCGAAGACGTTCTTTGCGAGCACCGATGAAGACAAAGACCGGGGGTGGATGAGCAGGTTCGTTAGAGTGAGAAATTTCGATATCATCCCCACCGACAGGATGTTGTTCTCGGAGGAGTAGAATATGGCACGTAAGTACCACCCTATTGGGTATTTCCTATTGCCCCTGCTTCTCTTTTTGAACTATCCTATTTTGATCATGCAGCTACTACTTGGTACCCTGACTCGATTCAGGATCTGCCAGGGTGGGTTAAACAAATGGATTCCGCTTTCTCATATAATGAGTGATCTTTGCGCGACTTAGCCAAGACAAGATGGCAGACTAAGAATCATGGTAAGTTCTCGCCCGTCAAACCCCTCATGTGCTCCTTTTGAGGCAGAAGGTCTAATATTCCCTTCGTATGCAGGTCTTGGTGATACTTTGTTGATGAGGTCGCCCCCTTCTGGTGAAGAGGGAACTTCAAAACACGATGAAGGAAAGAAAAGGAGAAAAGAGGCATCAGTGGAATCTGCTAAGGCAAAGAAACCTAAGACCCGCAAGACTAATACCAAAGTTATGATCTCGACTTCGGCCGCTGCTGCGAGCTCTTATGCCGTAGACAAAGATGAAGATAAGGATGACCGTCCTTTGGCGCAGAGGGCAAGGCGGAACGTGGTCGCTTTGAAGGCCGCTGATCATAGAGCCTCCAAATCTGAGATGGTCGATGCTAACCACCCTCGCTCGGAGGGGATCTTCTACGAAGGCTCAGGAGCAGTCTTCGAGCAATTCGCAAGACATGGCACAGTCCGTTTCGATGAGTTCGGCATTGATTCTATGGGTGACTCTAATTTCTCCCCTTCATTTTCCCCTGGGGAGATAAGGGATGCCAGGGACAGGGGCGCCATCGATGCAAGCATCTTTCAGAGGGAAGACGACATATTCAAGGACCTATTTTATGGTGTCGAATAGGAAATCGATCTCAATGCCCCCGTCACCTTCGAGGAGGCCGAGAGACATCTGAAATAGGGGACTTTCCTGATACACTGTCCGTTGTTTCGAATTCTCACTTCTGCTCGCTTAATCGTATTCCTTTATATTGTAGGCCAGAAAGATGTATGGCCAAGTTTTCTCCAAGCTAAATGACGAGCTTACTTGCCACGAGGGGAAGCTCGAGAAGCTTACCTCTGAGTTAAATGAGCTGAGGACTTCCTTTTCCCGAAAGGAAGCTAGCTTCAACGAGCAGGTAACGTGGCATCCGTGGGTTCGTTTTCGTGCTTCCATGAATTGGCTTTTACTACCTTGATTTGTTTTTGCAGCTAGAGAAAAAGAAAACTTTGGTGGAGCAGCTCTGGAAGGAGATTGCTGTCAAGGATAGAGAAACCCTTGAACTGAAGGAGCGGATTGAGGTCGTAGTGTCAAAGAGGGATTTCTTGCGAGGAGACTTGACCGTGACCCAGGGCCTTCTTCGGACTGCCCAAGAGGAGGTAGATTTACTATCTGCGGCCAGGTTTGAGGCCTATGAGCACATAGCTTCGTATAAAAAAGATTTTGTTGATGCCAATAGTCGGGCTAGGGAGATATCTGAAAAGGCTGCTCAGAAGCTGACTCAGGCTGTCAAACATGCTCGTTCTCAAGCCAGGAGGCAGGCGCTCGAAGAGGCGATCGCCAAGGGTGCCGATCTCTATGATGAGGCCTAGGAAGACAGATTTTTGGAAGAAGAGACGGTGCCTACATCCTCATCGGATGGGAGTTTCGATAGTGAGTCCATCAGCAGCTCGGCCGGCGGCGAGGGCGAGGAATAGATCCATTTTATTGTTTTTGCTTCCTTTATTCCTTTTGCGCATCAGCTCTTTGGAGAAGCATTGTAAAGATACAACTTTGTAAATAGATTTTTGCGAATATAAATGCTTTTGCTTTGTCTTCCGATCTCTCTTTATTTTGCAAAGATATTCTATTTGGATTTGACGCCAACCTCTCGAAGCTCGTTCTCAGGATAGTAGGGCCCTCGAGATCAAGTAGTGTCTTAGGCTAGATCGATGTAGGTGGATCCTCGTGGCCTTTTATTGCGATAATGGACCCGATATCGGGTCTTGTTTCGAGGCTAGAGCCATAGGGAAGCATCGAGCCTTAGTAAGTATGATTCGTGGAACGACCAAGGTAGCCCTGCCGGCATGCTTCCCAAAAACAAAAGGGGGCGTAAATGAGTTCGTTTGAATTTATTGGCTTTTAGAGCAAGTGAACAGTCGTTGATTGCTCTATATATAGGCATTCTCGTCCCTTTATTGGAGACTTTGCTGCTCAGAACAATTTACTCTTCATAAAGTCGTTCTATCATTTTGTCTTCCGCCATTTTAGTTCGATATTCTCGCTTCAAGTTTTGCCTCCTTTTCCTTGGCCTGTCACAGCTATGGCGGCTGCGTTTGAGTATGTTAGCAAGCGAAAGGAAAGCTCTGCTTCCATTTCCCTCTTGGTCGATGGTACACCGCCGGCTTCTGCCGAGCCAATCGCGGACGTTCTGCCGCGCAGAGTGGCTTTATGCCAAGGAGGTCTTCCAGTACTCAGGGTTATCAGGGTTGTGCGCTGAGGCCCTTCCCATCGATAGGAGAGAAACATCTCGAGGCAATGAGGAGAGACTGCAGATGAGGAGGAAATTGTGTACTGCAAGTCCCTTCCTTGGGGGGGGGGAGGGGGACATTACAGCTCGTGTGGAAGGGTTTATGAACGTGTGCACGTTCCCCTTTACACTAGGCCCTCTTGACAGAATCATTCTTCAGTTTTGTTGGAGGTACCGGGTCACCCTGGCGAAGATTCATTCATCATTTTGGAGGATTGTCCTGATGATAAGGTTCTTCGTGGAAAAGGTCGGGCACGAATTTACCCTCTACCATCTCATCAAGTTGTACCGACCATTGCATTGTAGAGGCATGGTTACCCTACAACGTCGGACCTCTCGGTCCTACGTCACAAGAGGTGAGGAAAACGAAGATCGAGGATGGATGAGCAAATTTATTCGAGTGCGGACCATCAATATCACCCCCGCGGAATTCCTACCGTTCCCTGAGGAATGGAATTTCACGCGTAAGTAGCACACTCATGTTTTTATTATGTTGATTCGTAGTGGAGGCTGACTCTGCACTAAATCTTCCGCTCCCTTTCCATAGCGGTCCCATGGTCACCGCGTGAAATCCCCGATTTGGCGGATTGGACTCGGAAGCTAATGGCTTGCTCGACTTACGACGAGCGTAAGTGGCGTGATTTGTCGAAAGGCAGGTGGGAGGTCAGACCTCAAGGTGACTGTTGCCAAGATCTTCCTTTTAAGGATTAGCCGTCTTCGTTATTAATTCCCTTCCGCAGGTGTCAGGGAGCTCCCTGGTGTGAGACCAGGCTCTCTTGGAGGGAAAAATGTAGTCGCCGGCCTCAGGGCCAAAGAACGGTAGCAAGCTGAAAGAGCCTTTGATGGGTGAGGAAGCTCGCTGTGAGGCAAGATCTTCCTAGAGATATAAAGGAGATGAAGAGGTTCCCCCTTTGCCGCCATCTTGTCCCCTCTCTGAAGGTACTTCAGGGAAGGAGGATCCTCTGCCCCGCTAGCTTCTTCCATCGAAGGTACTTCGTCGGAGGTTTGGGGTCAAGGCCAGCTTGATGGGGGTGAGGTCTCTAATGACCGTGTTCCCCCTCGGGTACTCAAAAGGAGAAAGCCAGTCCTAGAGATGCTCGCTTGTCCTTTGAGGGCGCACAACAATTCTGCTATGTGGTGAGATTCGGTGATTCTTCGATCTTCCAACTCCGCACTTTCATTTTTTAACTAAAGCTTGCTTTTCAAAGGTCTTTGATAAGTTCAAGTATGAATTGCGGAAAGCTTCAAACGGGGAGAGATCCCTCAAGCTTATCTGTCATAAACAAGCAAAAGAATTGACACGCCTTCGGTACGAGGTGAGTCGGAGCCGTGACTATGAAGGTCGCCTCGAGGAACAGGTGATTCCTGCTTCGATGACGCAAATGTTTCTTCTCTCATTTTAGAGATTATTGTTTTGGTGTTGCAGCTACAGAGAATGACAGAAGACCTTGGAACGCCTTTGGGGCAGAGTTGGTCAAGCCGAACGCGAGTGCAATGGGATTAGGGAACAGAATGACGCCCATGTCGCGGCCAACAAGAATGCTTTGGCCAAAGTTTCTACCCTCAAAGTGCACCTTCGGAATGCTCGCGAAGACAACTCAGTGCTAACAAGATGGATCGAAAGGCTCGAGGCTGAGCTTTTGCAGATGAAAGCCGAAGCTATCGATGCCTAGGCCGAAGCTGAAAAGGCTCGAATAAAGGCTGATAAGAAAGTGGTCGTTTACTTGAGAGACGTTACTGATGCTTGGGCTGAGCTGAGAGAATCCTTTGATAGAGAGAGGAGAAGTAAGGAATACACCCGGTGAAAATCTCGAAGGGAAACTCTCGAGGAGATACACGCTCGTGGTTTTGACCTCACGGAGGAAATAAAGCAGGCTACATCGGACGAGATTGATGCCCAGTCCTTCCTTTCCCTTGGTGCCAATACTTATGTTCGAGGGCCCTCTAGGGAGCTGGTCCCGAGAGTAGGCTAGATTTTCCTTTTTTATTTTCCTCGCATGAGTCTCCCCGGGGAAGTGCTGTAAATGTGTCAATGCGTATATATGAAAAACCTTTCGATTATTTCGGTTTGCTTTTGTTTGTTTTTCCTGTCTTCCAAATTTTTGGTGCTTGCCAACGATCGATCAAACGAACCGGGTTTGTTAGCTTGGCTCTTAAGATCTTAATCACGAGGTCAGTGCGACCTTTAATCGTCCCGCATGCTTTTTGGCGCTAGCCCGTAGGCTCCTATGTGTTTCACCTTAGGCGTTTTTAGTTTAACCTTTCCGGGCTCAGTCTTCGAGTCGGGTTACGGCTCGAGCTTACGGGTCGAAACGACTTTCAGTATGGCTGTATTTTTCATCGCTTAAAGATTTATTTGAAGTTTTTGTGTTCGTCCGACTCTTCGACGGCCCAAAAAGGACATCGACTATGGGTCGTTGTGTGGCGATAGATGGGTACCTCAGAAGGTTTTACCCTATGACTGAATTGTCTCAAGCCTTTTTGTTGTTTGGAGCTGACATGAAAATGATCGAAGCTCTTTATACGAGCTGACATGAAAATGTTTGAAGCTTTTTCTTGAGAGCTGACATGAAAATGATCGAAGCTCCTTTTACGAGTTGACATGAAAATGATCGAAGCTCTTTTTGCTTACGCATAAGGTAGCATAATTTTAACCGGTTCTTTCTGAAGTAATTTCGAAGGATATGATTTGATGGTGAAGCTCGGGTGTCCTCGAGTCGCGTTAGTTTGGCGGTAGTCTATCGACTGAAGTCGTTTGTTTTCGGTCGAAGCCTTTAATCCCGAGTATCGTATACTCGGCATCTATATTCGAGGGTATGCCTTTTTAGGTGTCTTATAAGTTCGAATACATTGCCTTGGCTTTGAAGTCGGGATTGTGCCTCTTACGAGGTCGTTCGATTTGAACATGCCTTACTCGAGGTCTTACAGTTTCGGACACGCCCGAGGTTACCCGCTTGGGATCTTACGGCCTCGAGCTCTGACAACTTGATGGGGTGGATGTTAACGATAGTCCCCGGGATAACCTTGAGTCTTTTCCTTGTGAAAATAACAGCTTCTTTGAATCGCAAAGTGTTTTGATGGTAAGGAATATTCCTTTGATTGTTTGGTACAAGTATATATGTTTTCACTGTTGAGGGTTCGACCCTTCTATATTGACTCGGTTCATTTGACCGTTTGGCCCGATATATAGTTTTCCTATTGAAACTCTCTTCGGCTTACTTTGACTTGTTTGAGGAGGTGACCTCCCGGGGCGATACCCCCCCAGTATTTGAGGTTGATCAGAGTGAAACCTCGAGTACTTGTTTAAGTTTTTTCTGAGGTAGCATATAGATGTTGCCTTGTTAAAAACCTTTCCGGCAAAACCCTGTCTGGGGTAAAATCCGATCGAAGGAAAAGAGTGAAACGCAAGATTTAAAACCTAAGGTTTTCAAACCGAAAGACACTTCAATTCCCTTTGCTGGACATCTACATATAAGTTAGTACGGAATGTGAATAAATAAGGGGACAGTCATACCTTGGAAGCGGTGGTGTTCCATCTTCGGTGGTGCGCTATCTTCACCTGCCCCTTCTAATGACGCGGTACGGTCCTTTATTGATGACTTCGGATGCGGCCGGGGATGCAGCTTGTTGCTGCTATTTGGCCGACTGCTTATCCTTTGGTTCCTATGTGGAAGGCATTGTCGTAGGTATTACATCGTGTACCGCAAACATCTCTTTTGCAGCGTGATGCTCTCCGTAAACCGTCTTTATCCCTTATTTTTATGGAAATTTATTATTTTATGGAGGGTCGACGATATTGCTCTCATGCAGTGTATCCATGGCTTTCCAAGCAAGGCGTTGTATCTCATTTCCCCATCAATGTCATGAAACTTGGAATTTTGGATCGAGTCAGCCTCATTGACCGGGAGAATAATCTCTCCTTTTGTTGTTTCCCTTACCATGTTGAATCCGTTCAGAACTCGAGAGGCGAGCACGATCCGTTTGAGAAGTCTGAGCTGCTCTACTACCCTTGACCTTATTATGTTGGCCGAGCTACCTGGATCCACAAGTACACACTTAATTTGAAATGTATTCACAAGAAAAGAGATTACCAGAGCGTTGTTGTGAGGCTGAGACAAGGTCTCCATGTCCTCGTCGCTGAATGTGAGGGCGTCTTCGGGGATGTATCCCCGAGTTCATTTTTCCCTAGTGATGGATATCTTCATTCGTATATCGACGGGTTCCTGCGGGATGTCGATCCCTCCCATTATCATGTGGATGACGTGTTGCGGTTCCCATGTCTCATTCTTCCTATTCGTTTCTTTTTCCCGAATTTGAGTTTTAGCTTGGTCGTTGAGGAACTCTCGGAGATGCCCTTTATTGATTAACCGGGCTATTTCTTCTCGGAGCTGCCTGCAATCTTCGGTCCTATGACCGTATGTGTTGTGGAATTCACACACCAAGTTGTGGTTTCTTTGCGATGGATCTGACAACACGGGCTTCTGCCACATGGTGTCCTTGATTTTACTTATAGCCGACATGATTTCTGAAGCATCGACATTGAAGTTGTACTCTGATAACCAAGGTGCCTCCGCTGGTCCTGTGTATCGGTCAAAATCGACTCGGCTCAAGAGTCCCCGAGGGTTATGGCCTCAGTCTGTCCTACAGTCTTTGTGGGGTATATTACGTCTGGGAGCATTTCTTCGATCCTCGGCGTATGGTTGGTATCTTTCCTTGTTTGGTCTTGGTTCCTTTTCAAGGATCCTGCTGGGGTATACTGAGATCGAGGGGGCCCTTAGCTGGTCATCCTCAACCCTGATCTTCGAATGGTATCGATTTTGGACGTCCGCCCAGGTGATGGAAGGATATTCAACCAAGTTCAGCTTTAGTTGTTTTAGGCAACCGAGCTACGTTTGTTCAAGCCTTGGGTGAAGGCTTGTACCGGCCAATTGTCGGAGACTGGAGGTAATTCCATTATGTCCATTTGGAAGAGAGATACGGATTCCCGCAGCATCTCGCTTTCTCTCTGCTTGATTTTGAAGACGTCGGACTTCCTGGTTGCAACTTTGATGGATCCGGCGTGCGCATTTATGAAAGAGTCCTCCAGCATGGCAAATGAGTCTATCGAATTAGGGGCAAGATTGTGGTACCACATCATGGCCCCCTTTGACAGTGTTTCTCCAAACGTTTTTAACAAGACGGATTAAATCTCATCCTTCTTTAAGTCATTCCCCTTCACAACACAAGTGTAGGCGGTGATGTGCTCGTTGTTGTTCGAGGTCCCGTTGTATTTGAAAGGTCGGGCATTCTGAATTTTTTTCGGGATGGACTTCGCGGCCGCGCTTGATGGGAAAGGTCTTTGAAGGAACTTCTTCGAATCCACACCCTTTAAGATAGGGGGTGCGCCTTGAATTTTGTTGAACCTCGTTTTGTAGGGCTTCACCTTTTTGTCGTTTTCCTCTATTTTCTTTTCTCCCAATTCGATTCTCTTGGTGAGGTCTTCAAGGATTTTCATGACGCCGGGGTCGGATGCTGACCCGTTGTTGCTCGACCTCTTCGAAACTTGTTTGACTCGAGGAGCCGCATCTGGTGCTGCTGTACTTGGAGTTTTCTAATGGCTTTGCAGCTGAGCAATTGCCAATTGCTGTGCTTGCAACATTTCAAAAATAACGTGAAGGCTTACCTGTCTTTCCTCTCGAGCTGGGATGTTCTGGACCTCCTGTTCTTCCTCAGGACGTGTATCTTCATCAGTGCGGGAACTGACATCAATGTGTTGGGTGTTGTGTGAGCCCACATCCACTGGGTTTGGATTTGGGACACCCTCAGGGTTCTGTGGTGGTACACCAGCACCTGAAACAGCTGCACCGTTTTCTCCACGGTCTTCAGTACTGTTGTTTTCGCGGGCATTGACTAACTTAGAAATTCTGACCTGAAATCAAAGATTATTGGACAAGAAAAAGCGTGAAAAATAACTTGTGTTTTTCATTGAACCAGCACTAAAATAATCACTATTATTTTTAGCCCCACGGTGTGCGCCAAACTGTTTACCTTGAAAATGGTAATTACAATTAAATTTGATCAAGTGGTTCTAAAAATATGTAATTTATTTTAATGCAGTCGTTAAGCAATAGATACTAGGTGTGACCGAAACAAATAGAGTAAGAGCGATATGAAATCAAAAATAATCAAACCAAGCTGCCTTTTAGTCGGAGGTACAGAGCTGGTCTAGGCAGATCCTCGACTCGGGGTTGGGGATGGACGACCGATGAAGCTATAACTATCTTATGGGTCTGGAAGTATGTTATTAATGATCAATAATTATCAATGAATGAAGAACGATTAATGAAATATAGTAAATGTGAGTAAATGTGTTGACAAAGAGACACTAGGGAATGTTTTAGTAAGAAAGCAGAGAATGTTCTTGTTCCTTGTATTGAATGTCATGTGTGCCAAAAACAGCAAGGGTCCCCTTTATATAGGAGGGGAAATCCTGACATAGTACACTATCATTTATGACAAAGATTTGTGATTGATACATCTATTTAATGTCTGAGTACGAATTTGTACTTTATTGCAGACTCAGTCGCTCCAGCCCCCGTGCCACTTGCTCACGTTAGTCCCAGACCTGCATTTCCTCGAAGCCGCGCATAAGGGACGCTCGAGGTAAGACCTCGAGTCACATCTCGAGGTAAGACCTCGAGTCACATCTCGAGCCTTACAAGGATAAGCTATTAAAAACCATGACAAATGTAAAATCGGTCTTTCCGATTTTAGCCGTACACATGCATGCACCTTATCATGTCACTTATACCGGCCCATGAGTATGAAATTTAATATTTATTGATCATGTACAAGTATTCTTGTATATTTGCATTTCATGTGATATGCTTTGGACTAGTAGATGGTGACCACACCGTACCGTTTGTGATATTGAGCCTATGACCACGCTTGGCTGATTGTGATATTTAGCGTCTGACCACGCTCGACGGATTGTGATATTAAGACTATGACCACACCAGATGTATTGTGATATTGTGACCACGTTGGATGGATTATGATATTGATCAAGTGACCACGGTGGGCGGATTATGATTATTGGCACGTGACTACGTCGTGCAACGTGTGATTGTGGATCTATCTCCTTAGAGTCATTTCTCATGTTTCTTCTTGATTGTGTACACGCGGTTTGAGAAAGCTGATCAGTGATTTGGTTGTTACCTGATTTATCTACATATCTTCTTTATATTCTGGATTGTTGACTAAGCAGAGGACGTTGAGTCATTATGTGACCCAAGGTGGGTTTATCTATGATTCATGACTTGATCATAATTTTGTTTTGTACTTGTTAGATTTATGAACTGTATAGATGATTAGAGAGTATCATTTGTAAATCTTACTTCTTTTACCTCACCAAAGTTAGTTATGATACATGCTGAGTACGTGGGTTCAGTTGTACTCATGCTATACTCTGCACTTAATTTTGAAGATCCAGGTGTTGGACCGAGCCAGAAATAGATGAGTCTTGTTGCTGAGCTATCTTGGAGAGACAAGGTAGAGCTGCATCTCGATCGTTGTCTTGGTATCTCATTTTATTTTGTACCGATGTCTTTTATTATGATTAATGTTATTTGGTATTTCAGACTTGTATTTTCGTATTAGAGGTCAAGACTCTTAAAATATACCATTTATGGGGGATGTATTATGTTTATGTTATGTTGATGGCTTTATATTTGTGTTATTTTCATCATTTATATTATTATGATTCGTTATTGTCATGTTCGGCTTGCCTAACAAGTTCTTTAGGTGCTATCCTAACCGATTGATGGTTTTGGCCGTGACAAGTTGGTATCAGAGCCCTAGCTTCGTAGGTTCTACCGGTCAAGAGAAAGTTTGTAGAGTCTTGCAGATCGGTATGGAGACGTCTCTACTTATCTTCGGGAGGCTACTGAGTTGTTATGAAAAAAACTTCACTCTCTTGCATTCTTGTCGTACGGATTTATTAATTTTGAAGTTTTAACCTTTACTTTTAGATTCTCTCAAAGATGGTGATGACACGTTTAGCCAGATAGGGCGGGCATGCACCAATACCACCAGTTAGGATCCCGAGAGGCCGGGACCGAGGTGGGGTTTGCACTACATCTAGAAAAGCACTTATGGAGTCACTAGTCACTCCAGTGGAGGAGTAGGTTCAAAATACTGTTGAGCCGGTGGGACCAACTCATACACTGACAATACCCATTATTATACCCGGTCTTCAAGAGGTCTTGGCTTACATCTTGAATATGTGTACGAGCTTGGCTCGGGCTGGTATGGTACCAGTTGCACCAGCTACCTAATAGGCCGGGGGAGGAGCACAAACTCCCACCGCCCGTATACCGGAGCAGCTAGCTCAAGGTTATCAGACACCAGGGATGTTACCAGTTCAGCTAGTTGTTTCTTCTCGAGCCAAGGTTGGTCCACCTATGTTCGAATAGGAGTTTAATGAACCTCCTGATCTTCTCCCTCTCAGTGGTAACCAACCATACTGTATGACGTGCTAAATTTTTGAATCTTATCTTGTAGTGGGTCACAGTCATACCCTCAGGGCGTAGCTGCTCAAGCTCCCTACGCAACTCCTCCCTACATGTTTGTGGAACAAAATTCTAAGAAACTAACTGAGAACTGATGCTATGTAAGTGGTGTTGTGCCAGCTAGCCTGTCAAACTCATAGTTCTGCCACCATATGTAGGCTGCCCATGTTAGATGTAAAGTAGTAAAGGCAAATCTACCAGTGTCAATACCTGATGTGTGAAGAATTCGATGACACCAATCTAGAAAACGTTGAGCATCCTCTTTTTCTCCTTCGCTGATTTTGGGAGTATCAAGCCTCTTAAATCGCTCCAACCACCCAGCGCACAGGGTAGTGTTGGGCACTAGCCCTGGTGCTGGAAAAATTTTGCTTCTAAAATTTGTGCCACGGGTACCCAGACCGCTGCACTGGCCCATATTTTCATCTTTCCCTTTTTGTTTCAATTCGTGCACTTTAATCCCACATTGATCCTACACATAACAACACCACGAATTAGCACAAAGGATTACATTTCGCATCCGAAATCTAGCAAACATGAGTAAAATGCGAGGCAATATGCACATAAATGTACATGCTTTAAACCGAGCATCAACACCCTACACTTAAAATCTTGCTCGCCCTCGAGCAATGTAACTATTAAATATACCCCAACTACACACATCTCAACTAGGGAGAAGCAATTCAAATTTTCAACCATAAGCTCTACCTTTGACTATGGTCGAAACTGGCAATCAAGCATAATCATATGAGATTCACATTCATCTCTTTTTGAACATGTCCAATTATAAACATTTCAATTTAATCAATTCAAGCAACCTATCCATAACCAACCTACATTAAGAGCTGACTTGTTACCACTAAGAATCTTCAACTCGCGCACTAACCCAACAAGAGAAGTTAACAACATTATCAATCCATCATGAGATCATGTGACCTCAGCAACAAACAAGAGAATGAATACAGACAATCCACACATTCAAATATGACTTTAAACATAAATTAAGGACATCACACAATTGAACAAAATTCACTCACTCTCACAAAAAAATTTATTTCATCCCGCGGTCGTACCATAAGCTTGACTCTAGTGTACATCTCTACTAATTTAAGCTAGACAAATCTAGGATCAATTAGGACTTTATGGGTGGTAATGTAAGCTAAGGAATGGGTAGATATATTTGGGAATAGTGAATAACCCTCCTAAGCACTTTAATACAGTACAATCAAGAATCGACCACATATTCTTCTCAATCAATTTTCGCCATAAACCATACACAACATAGCCCTTTCTTCAATTAAGCACTTCTACATTTCCACTAGCACATATTAGTAAGAATATGAGGTGTGTATTTTGTTTTACTACATTATTTGCATTTCTTTTCCTTGAAATTTTATTTTCTATTTGTTTTTATTTTTCTTTTATTCTACACAGAATCCGTTCATTATGGTTGATTGGCTAGTGGCCTTAATTTTTTCCACAACTTTAGTGCACCTTATGGGCCCTTCCATGGTTCCACTCAAAAGCTACTTCCCAATCTCTCGCGTTATTTCTTTTTGCGCCTAAGTGCCTTCGGAAGTAAAGTTTCAACAAGCTCAAATTAAGAACAAACTAGGGATACAACTTATATTGTGGTTGCCAATGAAAAGGTCTATAGGCTCAAAGGGGCTAGCAATGGGGAAATTTTATTTGTTAGTGACAAGCACATCTATGATCAATCAAATAAATGCCTATGTTATCTTCTAGACTAGCACAACTTAATGATTTTTCTTCGATTAACATACGGGGAAAGTTCTTGACTATACTAGATAGCATAGAATAACACAAATCCTTGACAACTATGTTCAACTATAAAGTCAAGCAAGCACATATAGTTGAGAAATTTTTAAGCAATGATACACTAGGTGACTTACAAGTCAAACAAATGAGAGCAGGCGTCACATAATAGGTTATTATTATTACTTGGGCATCACATTTCAAATCAAATATAGTTAGAAGACAGCGCATGCCACAGCCTAATGTGCCAGCACCAAACATGTCAACAGGTATCTTCCTTTCCTACTCTAAAAAAGATAAAAACAAAATACCCGGTTTACGTTACACCCTTGAAAATGAACCGATGCCCAAAGAAAAACCAAGGGTATTACCTAACAATAAAAAATAATAAAAAAAACTTTTTGGTGTTTTTATTCAGACCTTAATCTCGATTAAGCTATCCAAGAGATCTATCGTCGGGAAAAGTCCAAGCTTTTTCTGATTTTTTCTTGATTTTCTCTATTTTCATTGTTTAGTAATTAGAATACTACTAACTACAAGTTCTAAAAAACTAATTAAAAGGAACACGTTTTATACAATTACGTTCAGAAAGTAGTTCCCCTACCCCATACTTATGACATGCATAGTCCTCGATGCATGTTCACAACGAAAAATATCAATACAAGGGTGAGAAATATTGTGGCCTAGTTAGCACATGATCCTAAATATTAACGGTCGGGATGAACCCCACACTTTTTCGTTAACTGCAACTCCGCGTACTCAGGCATCCCCTAATCTGCAAAACAAAAACAAAACAAAATCTGACACTATAAAAATAGAAAGAAATTAAAAAAAAACAAAAAATAAATTACAAGCTGGGTTGCCTCCAAACAAGCTCTTTATTTATAGTCGTAGCATGACTCTGCTACTCTGCTCAGGCTGGGCACTTTCGCTTCTTCTTTCTCCCATGATGTCTAGCCTTTTTGCACGCTCTAGGAAGGTCTCCTCTTTCACCTCCGACTCTTTTCTCAGTCATCATTACACACTCAGCTTGAAACATCACCTCCTCTATCTAAGTTTTTCCATCTGGATCAGTACAGTTCACGTAATGACTATGCTCTATCCACAGAGTAATCATGCACAAGTCCTCAGAATGCTTAGGGTGCTTGAGTTCCTTATACACATTAAAGTGATTTCCTCATCATTAACTCTCTTATTTAACTTCCCTTCCCTCACATCAATATAGCTCCACCAGTAGCTAAGGACGGTCACCCAAAAATAATGCGTACTTCCTCATACGCATAATAACCAAGAACAATAAAATTAGCAAGAAGAATAAACTTTCCTACTCGAACTAACGCATCCTTAACAATTCCTTCTAGCATCACTAGTGACATATCTGCCAACTATAAAGTGATTGTAATCGGTCTAAGGACCCCCAATCCGAGTTGCTTGAACAATGATGATGACATCAAATTTATACTAACCCCTAAATCACATAGGGATCTTCCAACTTCTTGTTTCCCAAGAGACAGATGAGTTGTGAAACTCCTAGGATCCTTCAACTTAGGAAGAAGTTTACTCTAAACTCTAGCACTACACTCTTTAGTAAGTGCAACTGTTTCAAAATCTGTATGTCTTCGCTTGTTTGCCTTAATATATCTTAGATACTTTTCATACTTAGGTACTTCCTGCAAAATTTCCACCAAAGGCAAATTCACACACACTTGGCTCAAAATATCTAATAATTTCTTGCACTTAGCATCATCTTGTTGCTTCTGCAGTCTTTGTGGAAACAGAGGTGGTGGCCTTGTCACAATTACAGGCTCTGATATTTCGCTCTCTTTCTCACTCTCCTCAACTGGCTCAGCAACCAATTCTGCTTCTGGCCTAGTCATATACTTTTTTTTCCTTGAAACTTCTTTTAATACTCTTTCATTTATTAACCGTATTGACTTGAGCTTTAGGATTAGGCTCAGTATCACTAGGAAGAGCCCCAACTAGTCGATTATTTGAGCACTAGCAAGTTGCCCTTTTGTCACTCTAACTTTCGAATAGTTACTAAGTGGGTTGTTTCTTGGGCCTACTGGATAGCCATTAATTTAATTGTCATATCCTCAATGTGACTCGTCGAGTTCATGGTTGTTCAGCTTGTGGTGGTCTATATTGCTGCTGGAGATCTCTTGGTCTGTACTGATTCTGAGCACCTTGATTTCCATCCAAAGAAACGTTTGGGTGGTTCCTACAGTTAAGAGTATAAGTATCCCCATACTGATTGCTTGGCCTCGATCTCCAACACTTAACCTCCAATTGCAGTGTCCACTACAAATTTTGTCTTTGGATGTAGCCCTTCTTTGAAGGTATGCACCAACACTTCATTTGTCTAGTTGTGCTGAGGACAATCTCTGAGCAGCCCATTGAACCTCTCAACAACTGGATATAAAGACTGCCGCAATTTCTGTTTACCAACTACTTGCTCGCTTCTAATCTTTGCAGTTTTTCTTTAAGGGAAGAATCGTGCCAAAATTTTCTAGCTAGATCATTTCATGATGTAATAGAATTAGCCGGTTTCACCTTCAACCACCTCTTTGGTTCGCCCAACAGAGAGAATGGTGACAGTGTGAGCCCCACATAGTCTGGAGTGACTCAGTTAGTGATACAAGTATCACTAATTTCCAAGAAGTTCAGAATGTTTTGCTGTGGATCCTCGTGTGGAACCCATGAACTGCCCATTTGCATGTACTAATTGGATCATGCTCCGGTTTAGCTCAAAGTGCCTGGTGATTCTTGGTTTAACAATGGTAGAGGTGACATTAGCCATACCAGGCATCGCTGCCTCCTAAACATCCATGTGTTGCTCTTCTTCCATAAACACAGGTAATTAAGCAAGTGCCTGAAGATTATTTGTGTCCCTTGCTTCTCTCAACCTCCTGTGAAATATTCTATCAGGTTCGGGGTCAAAGCCTTGAAGTCAATCCTGGCTCCTGACCTTTCGCATTCAATCAAAGTTCCCGCAAGCAGAGCAAGCAATGAGAAATGCTTGTCATGACGAAATAAACAACTAAAGTAAAAGCTAGTAAAGTAGTCAATATTCAATTCCCAGTAACAATGCAAATAACGTGTTGATCCCAATTGCACACGCAAGTATACGTGGTCGTACAAGTAATAAAATAATAATTCGAGTGTCGAACCCACAGAGACTTGTGTTAAAAACCTACTAATTTCACCAAGATTGTTATTGTTCGAGTCAATCAGATTTTAATAGTGTGATTATACTAAGCAAAGAATTTAACAAGTAACTAATTAATCAAGCAAAAAATACTTGTAGTGTATACGGTAGAGATGAACATTCTAGGGTTGTGATCGATTGTCAATCCTATTGTGTTCCAATTAACTCTCCCTTTGATATTATTCGATCATGGTTGCTAATTAATCGAGTAATTTCTCTCAAAGCATTCTCCTGAAGTACTACTCGCCTATTAAAAATATATTAACACCTATATTCCTATGTAATCAATATATTAAGAGCGCATTAAGATAAGATATTTAATTTTGCATGGTTACTTGATATATTCCTATCCTAACCACAAATATGCCCCCCCCCCCCACTAAGAGTTAAGATCATGCTCTCTTCAATTCTTCTCTAATCTAGACATAGCTTTCCTAAGCATAACATTGATAGTAAATAGAACCTAACTGATGATCATACAATTAAGCAGTTAATCACATAATTGAAGAAACAAATATATATTAGAAAACTATAATCAAGGTAAAGGCAACTTCAAACAACAATATCCATGGCTAAATCACAACCCAAGAACTTATGGGTTTTAGCCACTTATGATAAAGTTAAGCAATTTCATAAGTGTTTGAATAATTGAAAATACTAAGAAAGAAGAACAAAAGTTTAGAATTCGTGCTACCGAGTGTTCAGTGCTTGTGTTTTCCTCTCAAAGTGTCGTCCTGTCTCCCAAAATAGGTTTAGACTTCTTTTTATACGAGTTGGGGTGTATAGGGTCGAAATAAACTTGTCCCAGGAGAAGTGGGATAGTTTCCCGTCACTCATTGCCAAGCGTAACGATGGGCGCTAGACCTGGTGCTGGAGAATTTTTGCTCTTGAAATTTGTGCCACGGGTAGCGCTAGGCGCAACCCATGGCGCTACACTGGCCATTTTTTTGTTTTGTTCCCTTTTTGTTTCAAATCGTGCACTTTCATCCCACATTTCCTCCAGATGACTCTTACACATAAAACTTTCATGAGTTAGCACAAATTATTTTATTTCACATCCCAATTCTATGAAACTTGAGTAATAGACGAGGCAATCTACATATATCACCGAATATCAATAACACAATTTGCACGTAAAATACACCTTAGCATGTCAATTATACTAGTACAAGAGATTGAAATTTTATACTCATTGATCATATACATGTATTCTTGTATATTTGCTTTCTGTGTTGTACGTTTTGGACTAGTAGCGCATGACCATGTCGTACGATTTGTGATATTTTGCTTGTGACCACGCCGGACGGATTGTGATATTGAGCCTGTGACCGCACCTGGCTGATTGTGATGTTGAGCTTGTGACCACGCCGAGCGAATTATGATATTGAGCCCATGACCACGTAAGGCGGACTGTGAAATTGAGTTTGTGACCACGCCAGACATATTATGATTATTGGAACGTGACCACGCCGTGTAGTGTGTGGATATGGATCCATACCCCTAGGTTCACCCTCCCATGTTTCTTTTTGATGGTGTACACGCGGTTTGAGAAAGCTGATCTGTGGTTTGGTTCGATTATTGAAATTTCAAGAAAAAGCTGGCTAGAGTTCGATTTGGTTGTTGCATTTCACCTTTACTTGAAATTTTCCTTGGTTGTTACATGATTTATTTGCATGTCTTCTTTATATGTTGGATTTTTGACTGAGTAGAGTACATTAAGTCATATTGTGCACCAAGGTTGTTGACCAACGGAAAGCATTAGAGAAAGATATGTTTTATTGGTGATTTATGACTTGATCATAATTTTGTTCTATACTTGAAATTTATGAACTGTATAGGTGATTATCGAGTACCATTTATAAATATTTCTACTATTATCTTGCCTAGGTTAGTTATGATACTTGCTGAGGACACTCGACACTTAATTGTGCATATCCGAGAGTTGGACGGAGCTGACCGTAGATGAGACTTGTTGTTGAGTTATCTATGAGAGACGAGGTAAAGCTACATCTTGACCGGAGTCTTGGCGTCCCTTTTTATTTGTATTGTTGTCTTTCATTCAGACATTATTGTTATTTTGTATTTTAAACTTGTATTTTCGTACTAGATCTCATGACTCTGTATTTACCAGTTCTGGAGGATTTATTATGTTTTGACGCTCTTATGATATAATGATGGTTTTAGACTTGTGTTATTTTCATCATTTCTGTCATTTTTGTTATTATGATTCCTTATTGTTATGTTCGGCCTGCCTACCATGTTCGTTAGGCGGCATCACGACCGGTCAGTGGTTTTGGATCCTTATAGGGCTAGAGGCCATTTTGTGCTTCGTGTTCGCGAGAAGGAAGTTGCGTTCTTGAGAAGGAAGTCGCATTCGCGAAGAAGAAGCTGGGACTGGCGGTTGACCTTTGCATTCGTGTAGCTGGTCGTGTTTCCATAGGGCATGTCGGGTAAGGCATCATGTACGGAAAGCCGTTCTCGCATTCGGGAAGAGGATTTTTGGGTAGCTGCAAATTTATCCTTCGTGATCGCAAGGAGATTTCTGCGACCAGAAAGAGGAAAGACCTAGGCCTAATGTGTTTTATTTTGGGACTTAGGCTCATTTCTCTCCTTTTTCAGTTGGCTTGGGCGATTTTTGAGCTCTTTAAGGAGGGGGGGGGGGAGGTCATCAAGCATCATAAGTTAAGTAATTTCTACTAATTAAGAGTTAAATGCATGGATTATTTAAAGATATTATCATTGAAATTAGTTAAATTTTGGGTTTTGGTGAAAGACCTAGAAATTGATCAAAATGGGATTTGACCATGAAATTTACTATGGAAAAGCTATATATTTGATTTTGTAACGGCTTGGGTAATGCTTATCTTTAAAAGTTTTCGGAATCTGGGTATGTGGGCCCGGGATGTACTTTTATTGACTTCCCGAGTTGGGTTGGGAAATTACTCTAATAGTTGAATTATGAGTTTAATAGCATACATTGATTGGTTTGCACGTCCGTTGACTGGTTTCGAGTTTCTCGGTGCCATTTTGAGGTGAGTGAAGTTTGGGACCTTAATAGCGTGCTTGAGGAAGGCAAATCTCTTTCCTAATCTTGTAAGAGGGAACTATCCCCGTAAGTATTTATTTGTTGTGCGCTACTTGTTATGGGTTATATGTACATACGAGGTGACGAGAGTCATTGCGTAGCTAGATTCATGTATATATCCGGGTAGACTTAGATCTTTACCATAGCTTAATTGTACTTTTTAACTAAACTTGTTTGTTTGATTACTTAAATTTATAATTGAGATTGGACTAGAATTTATGGTTTGACCGAGCCTCTTTACCTTGGCGGGATACTCGATTGTAGGTAAAAATTATGTTTTCTTTGAATTCATATCCTCGTGTTGTGTTTATGTGATTGGTAGTTCGGGAAAGTTTATCTATTCCTGTGGATTGGGTCGTACGCCTCGGTAGTGTTATGAAACATCGTTATAGATCGGGTTGTATGATCTCATCAATATTTTAAGATGCGTTTATGGATCGGGCTATACGACCTCAGCATTGTACATTATTATTATGGATCGGGTTGCATGACCTTAGTAGAATTCATGCATAATATTTGATAGGAGTCAGAATACACATGAGTTATCCTTCTTGATAGGAGACTTGACAAATACTTAATTTTCCTTGTTTATTTGAGATAGCATATAGTATTTGAGGATTTCATATTATTATTATTATGTTGAAGGATCATGTTCGTTAAAGTTACTTATTTCATTGCTACTTGTGTTTTATGCCTATCCATTTTAATGTACTTTAATTATTGGACAACTAGTAAATGTCATTGTCGACCTCTCGTCCCTACATCAATGTTAGACTAGATACTTACTAGGTATGAGTTGAGTTACGTACTCATACTATACTTCTTCACTAATTGTGCAGGTCCTAAGGTATGTACTTCAGGAGGTTATTCGGTCGCGTAGACGCACTATTCGGAGACTTAGAGGTGAGATGCTCTCCATGCTTCAATCTCCAGCACCCAAAGTCTCAATCTTATTATGTTTATTATTTCTTTCTATTTTATTTCAGATGGTAGCTATAGTAGTTTTGTATATTCTAGAAGATTGATCATGCACTTGTGATATCGTGTTTTGGGGGTTTCTAGTGGGTGTTCACGGTTGTACCTAATGTTATTATCATTTCGATTTATGTTTTATTTTTACTCTGTGACTTGGTAAGGAAGAACATGTCTTTCATGGTTTATAACTTCAAATCCACTTACTTAATGAACTTCCTGATTTTAAGAGTTTAAGAATGAATAATTGTGTTGGAGGTTCACTGTTGGCTTGCCTAACGGCAATGTTGGGCGGCATCACGGCCTATGGTGGGAATTGAGTCATGATACACTCCTAGAACTTTCTAAATTCTTACATTATGCTCTTTGAGTTGCCTCTGCAAGGTTAGAATTATACTTTTCCATTCAGCATTCATGGTCATACCTGAGCATTCTGCTTCAGCATCCCAGGATATTTCTCGAATCGCAGCGTGTGTCATTTTAGGGGCAGGGTTCCCATCAGTGGCAGCGATTCTTGGAGGGAGAAATGTCGTCATCACTGTTGCTCCACTTGTCCCAACTTTCAGGGCTTCTCCGATCTCGGTGTTAAACTTGTGTTGATCTGATTGCAGTTTTCAAACTTTTTCTCCTGCCCGCGGACACCAGGGTGGCTATTTCCAGATCTGGTCTGAGATTTATTTTGACCTCAAGAACGGATGGATCCGGTGGATCGGTCATCAGGGGTTTGAGTTCCCTTGGATTCTTCAACCTCTTATTCGATGACGTTCATATTGAGTTGTTCATTGACTCCAGACATGATGATTTCCTTTAAACAGATAATTAAAAATGAGATTATCGAAAATATCAAGTAGAATTCGTTATTGAATTTTGGATTGAAAGCATAATTGACAGATCCTCACGGTGGGCGCTAATCTATTTGACCCAAAATGTTATTTAAAAAAAATTTAAATTATTATTTTAAGGGTTCAAGCATGTCGCGCCCCAAACTAGGGGAGGCACGACTAGCACTCGATACTGTATTCGATCAAGTTAGCCACTAACATACTAGCTAACTAAACTGGGGGCCCAACAGACCATGCATCACAACATTTGAAATACTAAGCCTGGACCGTTAAGGTCATGACCTGAATAACAATAAGCCATATAAACAAAGGTAGACAAGCCAAAATAATAAATTACTAGCTGGCCGACGAGGCCGCGACTGAAGACATACATGCCTACACACATATATATACATGCCAAGCCTATGGGCTGGAGACTGAAAGCTACAAAAAGACCTAGAATATTGTGTCCACAATAGCCTCTAAGAGTGTCATAAGCACTGTCGGGACAAGGCCCCGACTATACCCAAATTGTACAATAAAAGTAACCATCCTATGAAAGCTCCAGGAAGAGGTGGAGCTTACTAACTCGCAGCTGAACCCTGAAATCCTAGCGGAGGGGTCGATCAGAGTCCCTACCTGGACCTGCACGCACGAAACAAAAATGCAGTGTCCCCAGGAAACGGGTCATCAGTATGAATAATAATGCACTGGTATGTAAGGCAGAAAGTAGAATCATACATAGCTGATGTAAAACGGGTAATAGAGATAACACCTGACACTGAAACTCTGATAGCCTCCATGGCCGACATCCGACCTCATAGTAATCAAATATGCATGGTATGCTCGTGTAATCGTATGTCGTGAATACATATATATTGATGAAAATACATGACATACCCAACCAAATGCTGGCAATGGTGGTCTCTCCCGGTAGCTAACCGGTATCATATTGCCAACCTGTGGCCATCTGCACAATATATATAGTCTTTCGGGCAAATAGGCCCCTTACCTCCGATTATAGCTCGAAGTCCATGCATAATATGCCATGTATGATATGAACTTTGAATGCACATAATAAGCCATAACAAGAACTTAGCCAATCTTGGCTCATTGGTACTCTTATTCTCATAATCTCATAATCACCTTCGTATCACATACAAATGTCTCGTGGAACCTCATATGTTTTTTTTTGAATAAGCTTGAAAACTTAACTCGAATTTTAGAAAGATAAATTAACTCTGAAGATGTTCATAAAAAGCTTAAGATGCTTCACTTAGTCCTTATACCTGATTTCTTGATAATTAGTAAAAAAAAATATTTCAAAAATCAAGTGTGTTAGTAGTTTAAACATAAAAATTATATTTGTGATTTTT
>ML269306.1:0-66936 GCA_005239495.1 Nicotiana undulata | reverse complement strand
AATATCAACCTAATAGCATCATAAAAATACTTCAGCTACGATCCCAATGCCTTTCACAGAAGGTCTTTCTAGCAATGGAATAGTAAAATATTATATTTGGCGTCTTAGGAATTTCCCAGAATTCGTGGTAAAAGGAAAGACGGAGCTTAGCCTTAACATACCTTTGCAATCTTCTCTCCAATCGTCAACCAAGCTCAATTTGATCTTCTTACGTCACAATGAGAACCCGACTTCGTCGTCATCATATAAGCATTTTAACTCTCATACTTCAAAACCAATATTCTACAAGAAAACAAACAGCACCTCCCCTGTTTTTACTATATCCCATATGCTACAAAAGGTCACCAAATATCCCAAACGACAATAATATAATTCACAATAAACTCTCCGATTAGTTCAACAATAATTTTGAGCGGCAAGCTCGATTGGAATCCGTATAACCCATATCACACCTTATAGACTTCTTACATTAACTTAACAACATCATTAATATGATAATGAAGTAATTCATCAATGATTTCATCCTTATACCGTATATTTTTATGAAAGGAAACAATCCACAACTCCAGCTTTCTTCAATTGGCAACTTTATTCACTAGTTCATGTCTAGTCCAACCATTTAACTTAATATACATCAATACAACCTTAAGCACCTGCAAGAACATAATATACACACCTCCTACAGTTGCTTCAGGTTGAATTGAAAGTTATATTTATCTTACAACAACCCTCAATGGAAATACAACACCATAGAAGTGACTTAAGCTAATCCAAGTATTATCTTGTAGTTTATTATCCTAAAAACTTAACCAACATACAATCAAGCTTAAGAACAATTAGTAGGATGTTATACTCATATTAACCAGTAGCAAAAACTTTAAATTTCAAAAAAACACAGCCCACAACTATCCTTAATGACAACACAACCTCAAAGAGGTGTTATTCTTCACTAGAACTAACTTTTGGTGTTGAAATATGGTGTAATCCATTTGAAAGACTTGAAATAACCTATGGTTGATATGAAAATCATAGGAGAGTTTTTTTACAGTACATAAACCACTTAAAAGAACATCCCACACGAGCTAGAACCGCCCAATAATCAGCAACAACAAGAAGAACAAGAAACTTACTAGCGCGACGGGATTCCCGACACTTGATGTGTGTTGTTTGCCCTTTGTTTGGTATTGGATCATGAGAGAAACTTGAGAGAGTGTTTTTAAGGTTCTAAGGTCTGAATATACTGAAAAATAATGACGAAAAACGGGGTTGAGGCATCTTATATATATATCCATATGTCTTAAACCGCCTATGTGGGTCCCATAGAGAGCTACTTGGTGCAGTCTCGCTAAAACGCGAATATCTCTCTACTCTAATGTCGTATAGACGAACGGTTCAATGAGTTGGAAACTAGAATCATAGGTATTCAATTTGGTTGGTAGATCATCCAATAATTCCAAGTATATTGAAAGAAAATCTCAGTTACATTTGACCTAAATTTCAGCACATTATGAATGTAACTTGTGAAGACCTTTTCCAACTTTTGTTCCACAACTTGCTTTACTTCAAAACGTAGCACACGACTATCATACGACAACAATAACTCATAGAATAACCTCCTTATCATGTTAAGAACATTTTCTCACCCTAACGTACATGTTATAACATTCCAAACTTGTCGACCTTCGACGAAACTTATTTTCTTCAATTGGTTTAACTTCTAAGATTTACAACCCTCTTGGTACTCGTTATTCATGATCTTAAATATTTGTAACCTCAAAGTTAACATGATTAACTTACTTTCTAGCTTCTAAATATAATCTTATTTTTGAGCTTACATCAATTGACTTACGACGTACTCTCACGTACGAAAACATGGGGTGTAATAAAGCAATTGGTTCAATCCAAACTTCTAGTAAGGAAACAAATAATGTATATAATAAAATAAAATTAAAAATAAATAAAATCTTATTATGGACGGGTTTCAAATCGGCTACAAGATAAATGAACTTTGCAATGGATAAGAAAAGATTGAATACAAAAAATTAGAAAATAAGATGACTAGTCACTTGCTATTGAATGCTTTTTTTTCTCTTTGTTTCTCGATGGCCCCTTCTCGAGGCATGAGGGTGGTTTTTAAAGATGTGGGGGAGAGAATTTCCACTCCGAGTTTTGCTCCAGCATGTCGGGGAATTAGGTGATGGGCATCGAAGTCTTTGACAATGGTAACTGCATCAGCATAGCGCCCAATGTCCACAGTCCCCAGGGGCAGTTGTTTGAAACTCCACGTGTGCGAATTTATTCATCAACTACTCATTCTCCATATAGTCAGAGGTTCCGGAGCTATAAGATTCATCCAATTCGGTAACATATTATATAACCCATATCCACTCCTAGATCCTAAGGTTAAAACTTTACCAATACACCAGGGCACCGCTACTCCAAATGATCAGTAGTCTTGCCCAGAGACAGATTTAGGATTTGAATCTTATGAGTTAAGGATTATAATCATTTTAAGTTAATGAATTCATAGTTGATAAGTACTATATATTTAATAAATTTCTTAATACAACTAGAGGGTCTGAACAAAAGTTACTGGGTTTGTCCAAACCCACACTCCACACTCTGGCTCCGTCTTGGATCTAGCCTCGTTACTTTCCTTCCAGTCAATTCCTCAAATTTTGTATCCTGCTCTCAACTTCGTCGATCCTCTCAAAAATTTTATCTTGCTTTTATTTTCAAGAATCATTGAGCTTACGCCAATTTCATTACTCTCGAAGATCTCATCAAGGGGTTAGACACTTAATGTAACGACCCGACCGATCATTTTGAGATCCAGCACGACATTTAGCAATTGGGAGTCACGAACAACTTCATTTCAGGTATATTGACTTTTACATATGGTCGGAATTAAAATTCAGGAAGATCAGAGTTGAATTTAAAGGAAGATTCTCATTTTAGAAGTCTTGAGTTGAAGAAATCAAGTAAAAGATGGAATTTTGAGTAAACGACATCGGAATCAGGATCCGAGGGTTCCAGCAAGTTCGTATGATGAATTCGGACTAGGGCGTATGTCCGGAACGGGTTTTGGATAACCCAGGAGCAATTTAGCGTATATTGTGGAAAGTCAGTATTTTAAGGAAATCTCCTAAGTTTGAATTGAAGTACATTTCAATGATATTGATGTCCGTTTGGGATTACGAGTCTGGGAATAGCTCCGTATGGTGATTCTGGAGTTGGGAGCGCGATCGGAAGTGAATTCGGATATCCTGAAGTCAATTTAAGGTCATTTGGCTAAAGATAGAAAATTGAAGGTTTTTGAAGAATTCGACCGGAAGTGGAGAATTTGATATCGGGGTCGGAATGCGATTCCGGAAGTTGGAGCAGGTCCGTAATGTCGAATGTGACTTGTGTGCAAAATTTGGGGTCAATCAGCCGTGATTTGATAGGTTTCGGCATTCGGATGTGAAAGTTAGAAATTTCAAAGTTCATAAAGTTGAATTCTTGCGCGATTCGTGTTTTCGGCATTGTTTGATGTGATTTGAGGCCTCGACTAAGTCCTGATATGTTTCCAGACTTGTTGGTACGTTCGGACGAGGTCCCGAGGGGCTCGGGTGAGTTTCGGGGTGGTCTCGGACCATTTCTAGGCCATTTATAACTACTGGTTTTTGGCTACAGCAGTGTTCTACGCGATCGCGGGGAATTGGTCGCGATCGCAGTGAGTAAAATGTGAGAAACGATCCAGTGAATCGCGATCGCGGAAAGCCTTTCGCGATCGCGTAGAGTAAAAGTTCTGCTGCACTGACTCGACTTTGGAGGCTCATATCTCACAATCTATAACGAATTTTGAGATGGTATAAAACTGGAAGCGATAGCCCTTTGTGTCTAGTTTCTAGAAAAGTAAACCATTAATGATTTGGATTTGTGTACTAAGAGATATGGCAGTTACACTACAGGGTGTCCGAGAAGATGAAGAAGAAGGTTGTGTTGCACATGGGCTGACTTTGCCAGATTATATCTAGAAATATATAAAGAATTGGAAGATGACCAACACATGAAAGTTGTATATCTTGGAGTCTCGTTTTCAGAACGTTTAACAATTTGTCATTTGGAGTTATGTGCAAAACGTTATGTCTATTCTACTTAAGGCTGTCGGGCAGGCTGGGCAATTGTTCTCCGCGATCGCGAAGAGCAAATTTTGGGCTGGAAAATTGTTCTCCGCGATCGCGATGTGTAAATACCTGGGCAGAATGATATTTTAGTGGGTTTAGCTCATTTTTCTTCATTTCTTCACTTGGTTGGGGCGATTTTGGAGGATTTCAAAGGGTGATTTTCATCAAGCATCAAGAGGTAAGTGGTTCCTTCTCATTTCCAAGTTAATAAAAGGTTCATACATGAGATTAAACATAAAAAATTGTGGGAAAATTGGGATTTTTGGAAAAAACATAGAATTGATAAAATTTGATTTTAGCCATGAATTTGAGCATGAAAATTGTAACAAATTGTATATTTGAGTTAGTAAAGTTATGGGTAGAATTTATCTTCGAGAAATTTCGGAATCCGTGCATGTGGGCTAGAGGGTATTCTGGTCAATTCCTTGAGAGGAGTTGGGAAATTATATAATCTGAATTTTTAGCAAATATTAGAGTATACTTTCATTGAATTATCGTTATTTGGATAGTTTGGGGGCGTTGCGCATCAATTGGAGTCATCGTAGAGGCTTGGAAGTCGGGTATGGATCTTCGGAGAGAGGTGAGTCTCCTTTCTAATGTCACGCCCCGAAATCCCACCTTTGGGCCATGACTGCGTCTAACGTTGAACCCGCTAGACAAGCCAACGTTTGAACTAAATAAAACTCAATAACAGCTAAAACGAACAAGATGACTAAGGAATCGATGGCCCACAATGAAATTTAACAAGATAACAAAAATACAACATAGCACTTTCGAAATAAAACCCATATACATATCCCAGAACTGGTGTCACATACTCACGAACTGTCTAAGAGATTACTACAAACAAAAGGTCTGAAAATAAGTACATAGGACTGTCTTTGAAATACAAAGTAAGATAGAGCTGAAAGTGAATAGTAGAAGGTGACGACAAGGCCCATGAACGTCTGAGGGTCTACCTCGATGTCTCCTGTGTGAACTGATGAGATGCTCCGACCGTCAGTGATCACCGGGTCCGGCTGCGTAGTCTGCACAACATAAAGAAGTGCAGGTGTAACATCAGTACAACCGACCCCATGTACTGAGTAAGTGTCGAGCCTAACCTCGGTGAAGTAGTAACGAGGCTAGGACCAACAAAAACATATATACCTGTACAGTTTTATATAATAACAGGAAATATGGCAACAAAAATAAGCAAGTAAGACAGATACGGGGATGACATACTGGGGGTAAAAGGGACAACAATTGCTAGCACGGCAGAACAGGGCAGCAATGATATGTAAAAGAAATAAAGGCAGGAATTTAACTTCTCAACAGATAATGAACAGAAAAAGGCACGGCATATCCCCTCGTGCGTATATGATAACACAAAGCAACAACATAATGTGAAAGTCAACACTAAGAAGTCTCAAGTTCATGGAAATACATCAATACAATTCTATTACCCCGGCAAGGAGAAATCATCAATTACAACACCAACAAATGCCCAACAAGGGTCTTAGCTATAACCAACCTCGCATCAGAATTACAATTTCAACAATGTAAGCCTCAACTGAAATAAATCACTCAATAACTCTTCACGTCATGAAACAACATCAAGGTATCACTTTTTAATTCACCAATTACTCACAGGGCGGGGAATATCAAGAACATAGTAAGTTTCATCACAAATGACTCACGGGCATGCTGGACCGCAAATCATAGGCACTCGTCACCACGCCTATGCGTTAGACATGAGTTACACATAGCAAGTAAGACTCTATACATAACCCTCAAGCTGAGGTTAAACCAAACACTTACCTCGGCTCCAAAGAAAATGCAAGTCAAGCCTCAATCATAGCCTTTCCTCTCGAATCCAACTCCGAATCGGGAATATCTAGACATAATGGATTTATTAACATCAATAAGTACTCAATAAACCAATTCCCAAGCCAAATTATACATTTCCTACTATTCCTCCGAGAATACTAAAATTCGACCCCGGGCCCACACGTTCGGATTTTCGAAAATTCATGAAGGAATTAATTACCCGGAGTCTAAGGATCGAAGTTATGTAATTTATACAAGAATTTATGGCCTAACATGGAAAATCCCAAAAATCCTCAAGAACCCTAAAATTACTACCTAATTCTATGATTTTTAGATGATTTAGTAGTGAATTTAACTAGGAATTAGTGTTTGAAACTAGTAAAACTATGGAATTTACTTACCTCAATAACAGTGGTGGAAGGTCTTTTGAGAAGCTCTCTAAAATCTTGAAGAGGAAGATGAAAATGGAGGAATAAGGCTAAGTCCCGTATTTTATAACACTACCCAGTGATTTTTTCACTGCGATCGCGACAAGGGGCCTGCGATCGCTAAGAACAAACTCACCCGGTCCAGACGCGACTCAATGCGATCGCAAGAAACGGGCTGCGATCGCGAAGGTGTGGAACCCAGACCTCTGCGATCGCGGAAAGGAGGCTGCGATCGCGGTGAACAATCACTAGCCCAGCAAAATCCTTCTCCGCGATCGCAACCCACCTTCTGCGATCGCAGAGAAGGAAACCAGATAGCAGATTTTCTGGTTTTTCCAACTTAGCTCCCGGGGGTCTAAAACACCCTCGAGCCCCTCGAGACCCCGTCAAAAGACACCGGAAAGTCTGTATTCATGATACGGACTCGCTCGAACTTCCAGAACATGAAAAACAACAACGGAACTCGAAATCAAACCCCAAAACCACATTGATCAAACTTAAGAACTTTGAAATTCTAGAATTCACTTCAATGCGCCGAACCGGCCTAAACTACTCGGAATGACTTCAAATTTTGCAGACAAGTTATAAATGACACAGCGGAAGTACTCCCGGTTTCAGAATTTCATTCGGACCTCGGGAACATAAAATCACCTTTCAAGCCAAATTTCAAATTCTTTAAAAACCTCAAAACTTCATTAACTCCATTTTTCCTCATTTGGATCCGAAACCAATCAAATCAAGCCCGTTTTACACCAAATTTCACAGATAGGACAAACAACACATAATAAACCTGTCCCGGGCTCTGGAACCATAATACAAGCCTGGTAACACGGTTTTCACATAATTATTCATTTTCAAATTCCTTTATTATTTTCTAAAAACAATTTTCTTTAAAAAAATTCATTTCTCGGGCTTGGGACCTCGGAATTCGATTTCGAGCATACGTCCAAGTCCCATATTATCCTCCGGACCCTCCAGGACCGTCATATCACGGGTCCGAGTCCGTTTACCAAAAAATATTGACCAAAGTCAACGTTACTCAATTATCCAATTCAAAAATCCCATTTTTATCAAATTTTCACATGGAAGCTTCCCGGCTACCTGCCCGGGCTGCGCAGGAATCTCGAGGTGAGAAACGGAGGCTTTCGGGGCCTCAAAACACAGATTTGGCTGGAATTACTTAGGATGACCTTTTGGGTCATCACATCTAACCTCGTAAGAGGGAAATTGTCCCTCTAGGTAACCTTGTTTGCTTTGTGATCTTGTTTGGGGGCTACGTACGCACCGAGTGACGAGAGTCCATACGTAGTGGCTATTACTGCTTCGTCCGGGTAGTTAGGACCCAACATGTTCATTGTTTCTTTTTCCTGTTGTAGCATAGATATGACTTGTATACATGTGTGATTGGTATTGTTGTCTTTGAACGTTGTGATACTTGGCTTGATTTAAGTGTGATAAGAGAATCACGGGATGGGATCGGGCCGTACGCCACGGCAGAGTGATGATTGATTATATTATGGGATCGGGTCGTACGCCACGGCAGAGTGAGGATTGATTATATTATGGGATCGGGTCGTACGCCACGACAGAATGAGGATTGATTATATTATGGGATCGGGCTGTATGCCACGACAGAGTGATGATTGATTATATTATGGGATCGGGTCGTACGCCACGATAGAGTGATGATTGATTATATTATGGGATTGGGCCGTACGCCTCGGCGAGATTGAGACTACCAGGGTGGGATCGGGCCGTACGCCACGGCGAGATTGGGACTACCAGGGTGGGATCGGGCCGTATGCCACGACGAGATTGAGACTACTAGGGTTGGATCGGGTCGTACGCCATGACGAGATTGAGACTACCAGTGTGGGATTGGGCCGTACGCCACGGCAAGATTGAGTACCATATGGGAGCGGGCCTTACTCCACGGCGGATACCAAACTTGTTTGATTTGAGATTGTTATTTGATGCCGGATATTGATGTACTTGATTATTTGTTTTACTTGCCTACAATTTTCCTTATATCCTGCTTACTTTATTACTGTTGGACCTTAGTGAGTATCGAGTCGACCTCTCGTCACTACTTCTTCGAGATTAGACGGGATACTCACTGGGTACATATATGTATATGTACTTATACTACACTTTCTGTGCATTTTGTTGCACAGGTACCTTTATTGTACAATGATTGATTTGGAGACTTACACGGGCTGCATTCATCCAGAGGCGTTCCACAGCTGCCGGAGTCTCCCTTCTGTGTACTTACATTCTATATTTAATGCCTTTGTCCAATTTGTTTTTCGGACAGGCGTTGTATAATTGTATAAATCCTTAGAAATTGCTCATGTACTTGTGTCACCAGGTTCTGGGGATGTGTTGAGTCTTGTTTTACTGAATTAAATGGATTTCCTGTCGTGTTTAATTTACAAAAATTTATTTATTTGATTATGAAATGCAATAAAGGCAACGATTTTGAAATTCTTAAACAGGAAGGTATCTCAATTGATTAAGGGGTTGGCTTGCCTTGCAGTGGTGTCCGACGCCATCACGACCCATAGGTTTTGGGTCGTGACAACGTGGTATCAGAGCTCTAGGTTCCCCTAGGTTTCACGAGTAATGAGCAAGTCTAGTAGAGTCTTGTGGATCGGTACGGAGACGTCTGTACTTATCTTCGAGAGGCTGGAGGGCTGTTAGAAGTACTTCCCTTCTTGATATTGTATCGTGCGAATTGATTCCCTTAAGGCTTATGCCTATGCTTCCTTCCTTCTCAATCTTACGCGTCGCGAAGCACTCGTTATGAATCGGGAATTTGAGGAGTTGTGTTGATATTACGGATATGGTGCGTGAAGTCTTCCGTGCATAGTCGTTTGGGGCTGTTGTTGTTGCCCTGCAAGAAGAATATTATGTTGCTTCAGTTCAGTGGCTGTGTTTCTGA
Organism: Nicotiana undulata; assembly: GCA_005239495.1. NCBI lineage: Eukaryota > Viridiplantae > Streptophyta > Magnoliopsida > Solanales > Solanaceae > Nicotiana > Nicotiana undulata. Next base: position 57,589 of record ML269306.1, on the reverse strand, counting down.
GAACCTTGAGGCTGTGCTCAGATTGTTATGGTGTTTTTGATTGGTTATGGCGCGATATTGATACGAGGATAGAACGTTTGCCCATGTGTTGGGGTGATGAACGGTTTGAATGGAGGTCTTCTCAAAGTGTGATTTCAAGATTTCAGTATTTTTGTTCCGGTGTAGGAAAAGAATTTGGCATATAAATGATCAGATTTTGGGTTGATAAAATAGTAAGGATTGGTGTTTTGAGGTGAGGTAGAGTACTCACCTGTAATAAGTTATCGTCTCCTTTGACCAAATGGAATGTGTTAAGTTCGCCGACGTTATAGCTATTCGGTTACGTTGGGTTGGAGTGTTGTGAAATAGTGTTGAAGAAGCAGCTGTCAGAGGTCGTGGGGTGCTGTGGTTCCGTATTGAATAAGCACTTCTAGTGAAGACAGCTCGAGGAAGATGATCTTTGAAGATTCTGAGGTTGTGGTGATCTGCGGGTTTAAGAGCTACGAGAAATGATATTGAATAGAGGCCGCAATTGAGAAGCATGTGATGAAGGAAGTCATGGGAGAAGTTTCAGGTAGCGGCTAAGGTTTTAAATGCCCGGTGTCAGAGACGGAGGTCGGGTAATTGCTTAAGGGAATGAGTCCAACTAAGTAAAAAGTGGACGTATAGCCTATGAGTTCAGTGGTAAGGCGGTGGCTTGCCTTGAGGAGGAATTGAAGTGATTTGAGAAATTTTGCGGACAGGGAGTAGGTCCACAAGCTTAAATCGAAATGTTGGTTATTTGGCGGAAGGCTGGATGCAACAAAGATAAGATTATTAGGGATGAGGAAGGATGCGATATGGCAGGTGAATTTGAGGATATCTTGGCGCATTCAGTAGATGTCCTTGAGAAGCGGACGAACCGGTAAAGCTGGTGAATAAGAGAAGGCTTAGGATGGGGTGTTGATGTCATAGGGGTGTAGCACAGTATTATCGGGCGGTGTCAGTTGGTGATTTCCGCAGGTAGGTTATTTCTAGGTATAAGTTAGCAAGAATTTCTGGGAATGGGTTAGTGGGTATTTCTAGGAATAGGTTAGCAGGTATTTCTGGGCATAGGTTAGCGGGTATTCATGGGTATAGGATAGCGGATGTATGGTTAGTAGTTCTCTCTAAGGAATCATAGCGGCAATTCGTTAGGAGGCAGAATGAGCGAATGATGCTAGGGATTATTTTTGGGTATTTGGGGAATGCTAAATTCGGAAGGGCTGACAGATTGGTTGAGCAAGATCATGCTAGCAAAGGAGGAGGATCCTAGCATGGGTCTAGAGTGAGATAAAGGGTAGCTTCAGGCTAAGTGGGGGAATCCCACCACCTGTAGTTGGATTGTAGGGTTGCTTCCTCATGGGATTGCGATATTGCAGTGTATCAGCAAGTTTTTACAGCTAAGGGAAAGGAGTGAATCGGTAAGTGAGCATGACATATGATAAAAATGTGCAAATTGGTCCTATTAGACCAGAGTTAGGCTCTGGAAGACTAAGAATTTGTGCTTAAGGCATAGGAAATTTGTAAGGATAGTGACTCAGTCACGTGCGTCATTGAAGAGCATGTTCATGTGCTAGAAGAGCCTTGGAGAAGGGTAGCAGGTATTTCTGGGAATAGGTTAGTGGGTATTTCTAGGAATAGGTTAGCAGGTATTTCTGGGAATAGGTTAGTGGGTATTTCTAGGAATAGGTTAGCAGGTATTTCTGGGCATATGTTAGCGGGTATTTCTGGGTATAGGATAGCAGTGGTATGGTTAGTAGTTATCTGTAAGAAATCATAACGGCGATTCGTTAGGAGGCAGAATGGGCTAGTGATGCTAGGGATTATTTTTGGGTATTTGGGGAATGCTAAATTCAGAAGGGCTGACGGATTGGTTGAGCAAGATCAGGCTAGCAAAGGAGGAAGGATCCCAGCATGGGTGTAGAGTGAGATAAAGGGTAGCTTCGGGCTAAGTGGGGTAGTCCCACCACCTGTAGTTGGATTGTAGGGTTGCGTCCTCATGGGATTGCAGAATTGCCAGTGTATCGGCAAGTTGTTACAGCCAAGGGAAATGAGTGAATCGGTAAGTGAGAATGGAATATGATAAAAGTGTGCAAATTGGTCCTATTAGACCAGGGTTAGGCTCTGGAAGACTAAGAAGTTGTGCTTAAGGCATAGGCAATTTGTAAGGGTAGTGACACAGTCACGTGCTTCATTGCAGAACATGTTCATGTGCTAGAAGAGCCTTGGAGTTAATTGTGTTCGGGGCCAGCCAGAGTGGGTGACTCTCAGCAGCGGTCCTAGTGAATTTGAAAGTTTGAACTGTGGTGTGTAAGGGTTTCAAGCAGCAATATGATTATTCATCAAGCATCAAGAGGTAAGTGGTTCCTTCTCATTTACAAGTTAATTCAAGGTTTATACATGATATTAAACATGAAAAATTGTGGGAAAATTGGGATTTTTGGAAGAAAACCTAGAATTGATAAAATGTGATTTTAGCCATGAATTTGAGCATGAAAATTGTAACAAATTGTATATTTGAGTTAGTAAAGTTATGGGTAGAATTTATCTTCGAGAAATTTCGGAACCGGGCACGTGGGCTCGAGGGAATTTTTGTCAATTCCTTGAGCGGAGTTGGGAAATTATATAATCTGAATTTTTAGCAAATATTGGAGTATACTTTCATTGAATTATTGTTATTTGGATAGTTTGGGGGCGTTGCGCATCCATTGGAGTCGTCGTAGAGGCTTGGAAGTCAGGTATGGATCTTCGGAGCGAGGTGAGTCTCCTTTCTAACCTCGTAAGAGGGAAATTGTCCCTCTAGGTAACCTTGTTTGCTATGTTATCTTGTTTGGGGGATACGTACGCACCAAGTGACGAGAGTCCGTACGTAGTGGCTATTACTGCTTCGTCCGGGTAGTTAGGACACAACATGTTCATTGTTTCTTTTTCCTGTTGTAGCATAGATATGACTTGTATACTTGTGCGATTGGTATTGTTGTCTTTGAACGTTGTGATACTTGGCTTGATTTAAGTGTGATAAGAGAATCACGGGATGAGATCGGGTCGTACGCCACGGTAGAGTGATGATTGATTATATTATGGGATCTCTGAGGAGAAGGAGACTAGTTGGAGTGTTATATGTTATTTCAACACGCAGGATAGTGTCGGAAGGGTGAGAGAAATAGACTCCGAGTTGTAGAAATATTTTCAGGAGGTTGTGAGACGGGTTGCGGAGTTTAGGCAGCATGGTCTCGTGAATCAAGGTCACTTGGGACGAGTGAGGGTTGAGTTGTTATGAGTTGAAAGGAGATACTATTATCTTTGAGGCAATGAAAGATGATTAAGAGAAGATGGATTGGTTAGCCATGAGGAAACGGTGCCTGTTCGGCAGGGATCATTTCCTTCGGTATGATTGGGCATGTGTATGGGTTGTACAGATGTGTGTGGGGCTTGTCGGCCATCGTAATAGATTTCAGTCAGAAGCATTCAAATGCTATGGTCTGTTAGGTGTAGGCGGATCCCAGAAGGATTATGGTGGTTCAGGCCACTACTAAAGGATTTGTATGTATTGTGTGGGTGAGAACTCACTTGTGTGTTGTTATGGTTCTCATGAGTTGAAGCAAATAAAAGGTTTCTATATGTGATAAAGTGTTCACCCTATTAGTGGTTCAGGAGTCATGATGGGATTCCTATGCCTTCCCTTATCGGCACGTTAGGTGCAGTAAGCAATATGTACTGGATGTAAGAATCGAGGTTTACAGTTTGTGTTGGCAAGTATGCCACGGGCTCAGAGGAGCAAGAGCAAAGGGTTTGAATGTTTAAGAATAAGTAGATGTTGTCTTCAGTGTCACCTGAGATCGGTGTTGGGTAAAAGAGGCTTTGTATCCTGATTACGGGTCATTAAATTGTTTTGTAGCCTTGGGGTGGTCGGTAGTATGGATGTGCATACTGGCTACCTGTGTGAAAAGTCGTGGGAGCGTGACCACGGGAAGATTATGTAAGTGTGACTTGTAGTCACCTGATTAATTGAAGATTTGGACCAAGTATAAGGAAATGCAATATTGCTTAATTGAGAATATATGCCTTAAAGGCGTTCGGTCCAGTTGGTTGTGGATTGTAGGGTGTTTGTCCCTACTATGATGATCGCTCTTGTGTATTATGAGAATAAGATTATCCCTTAAAGAAGGTGGGTTATTACGGACCCGGGTAAGGCTATCAGCCTAATTCAGTGCGAGTAGAATCGGCTTGAAGTGAATGAATGGATTCAAATAAGACTATGGGCTTCATGCGAGCCATATATGTTCATTTTTGTATAGTGCTCCTCAAGGAGGGGTATGGGGATATCAGGTGTTGTTCTGTATTCGTCAAATTCATGTGATACTATGATTGTGCCGTGCGTGTGTGAAACGGCTTGATAAATTCTTATGTGTTGAGATTTCCGCGTGGCGATGAGGTTAAGTGAGCAGAACGACTCTTGATATTCAAATTATATATCTCACCTCAGTTGTGCTTGAGCTTTGTGGCATATGGCTCTATCAATCTCCCCGGAATGGTATTATGCACTCAGCAGGCTTGTGTCTGATGTCAGTAAATTGTAATAGTGAGCAATTCAGCTATGTGTATATATTTCTTTATGTAAATTCCATGATGGGATCGGGTGGCACATCGCCACGGGTATGTTATTTGGGATCGGGCTGCACGCCGCAGTAGTATGATGTTGAGTAAGACTTCTATAATGATTATTCTTGTGTTTAACTTCCTGTTTCTCTGAGGAAAAATTCATATTTATAGCGTGGGTCGGGTATTCCCTTCCTGATGTCGTTTCCTTATGAGTCGTGTTCGAATTGTGGCCTATTGTTGCATTGTGGCATCGTGTGAGATAGTTGGTTATGCCGGAGGTGATTGGTTATCTGAGCAGTTCATACTGGGTGAGACGAGATTCATAAATTTAGGATCGGTGTGATAGGATTATGCGAGTATATTGCAAGGGAGTTGCCATTATTGGTTTGCAATGAGATAATGATCTAAGTTTAGAGAAAAGATTTCAACGTGTGGTTAACTCTGCAGTTGGTTAGGAATTTCTACACATTTCCTCCGTTGTGGTGGTATCGTCAGCATTATAGCAGGATGTATGTGTGTATCTTATAAGGTGCTTTGAGAGCATCAAATTCGTAGAATTCTGGCTATTAAGGTTCAGGGAGCGTCATTGTGGTCAGATGATGGATTATGCGGTGTATGGTGCTGAATCAACAAAGATACACAGTTGTGTTCCGGTGCCTCGTGTGGTAGTTGACGTGGTGTTCACATATTAGAAGCAGACATGGCAGAGGATTTCAAGTGTTGGAACTGGGGTCTGAGTTTATTATATGGATAAAAGGGAATATCTTCAGATTTTATCAAGCTAAGGTGCTCAACTGGGTTATGGTAGCACAGGCAGGTGCACGAGGAATTAAACAGTGATTTCAGATAACTCTGGGGTGGTTCATGGCACGTTCGAGGACGAACGCCTGTTTAAGTGGGGGAGAATGTAACGACCCGAGCGGTCATTTTGAGATCCAGCACGTCGTTCAATAGTTGGGAGTCATGAACAACTTCATTTCGGGTATTTTGACTTGTGTGTATTGTCAGAGTTGAAATTCAGGAGGTTTGGAGTTAAATCGAAAGGAAAATTCTCATTTCAGAAACCTTAAGTTGAAGAAATTGAGTAAGACTGGAATTTTGAGTAAACAATCTCGGAATCAGGATCCGAAGGTTCCAGCAGGTTTGTATGATGATTTCAGACTTGGGCGTATGTCCGGAACGGGTTTTGGATAACCCGGGAGCAGTTCAGCGCATATTGTGGAAAGTCAGTATTTTAAGGAAATTTCCTAAGTTTGACTCTAAGTACATTTCAATGATATTGATATCCGTTTGGGATTCCGAGTATGGGAATAGCTACGTATGGTGATTCTGGAGTTGGGGGCACGATCGAAATTGAATTCGGATATCCGGAAGTCAATTTAAGGTCATTTGGATAAAGATAGAAAACTAAAGGTTTTTGAAGAAATCGACCGGAAATGGAAATTTTGATACTTAGGTCGGAATGCGATTCCGGAAGTTGGAGCAGGTCCGTAATGTCGAATATGACTTGCCTGCAATATTTGAGATCAATCGGACGTGGTTTGATAGGTTTCGGTGTCGGATGTGAAAGTTAGAAATTTCAAAGTTCATAAAGTTGGATTTTAGTGCGATTCATGATTTCGGCGTTGTTGATGTGATTTGAAGCCTCGAGAAAGTTCGTGGGGGTGTTATGGGACTGAGCCGTGTGATTTGGACGGGGTCCCAGGGGCCTCGGGTGTGTTTCGGGGTGGTTTCGTGTCATTTCAGAGTGAATTTGCTGTTGCTGATTTCTAGTGCTGCTGGTGTTCTATGCGATCGCAGCCTTAGCTATGCGATCGCGGAGAAGGAATTGAGGGGAAAGGATTTTTGGCCTATGCGATCGCATAGGAGGATGAAATCGGCTAGTGCGATCACGGACCGTATGTTGCGTTCGCATAGAGGAGCGAGATGAGGATGCAGGGTATTGGCTTGTGCGATCGCGGTTCGTGAGGTGCGATCGCGGAGGAGGCAGCAGGGTGACATATGCGATCGAAGAGGACTTCATGTGATCGCATAGAAGGGCAGAGCTGGGCAGTGTTGTTTTTAACCGGGATTTTTGTCATTTTCTTCATTTCTTCAAAGCCATGGGCGATTTTTGGAGAGCTGCAAGAGAGGAATTTCGTCATCTATGTTAAGCTAAGTTACTCCTACTCATTTCAAGTTAGATACAAGATTATTGCATGGATTAGAACATGAAAATTAGGGAAAATTTGAGGAAAATTTGGAAGAAACCTAGAATTTGTAAATTTGGATTTTAGCCACGAATTGAGCATGAATAATTGAGTAAAATGTGTAATTGAATTAGTAAAGCTTCGGGTAGGGATTTTCTTCAAGAATTTTCGAGGTCCGGGCACGTGGGCCCGAGGGCGTTTTGGTCATTTCATTGAGCCGGGCTGAGGAACTTTGTGATTTGAATTGGTTATGATCTATTGAGTATATTTTCATTGAATTATCGTTATTTGAATAGTTTGGGAGCGTTGCGCATCCATTTTAGTCGTCGTAGAGGCTTGGAGGCCGGTGATGGATCTTCGGAGCGAGGTGAGTCTCCTTTCTAACCTTGTAGGAAGGAACTGTCCCCATAGGTGCTCTACATGCTGTGTGTAATTGTTTGTCGGGGTTACGTACGCACCAAGTGACGCGAGTCCGTANAAGAATTGTTTTACGAAAAATAAAACGAAAAGGACTGTTTTACGGAAAATAAAATGAAAAGAATTGTTTTACGGAAAATAACATGAAAAGAATAGTTTTATGGAAAATAATATAAAAAGAATTTTTTTACGAAAAATAAAATGAAAAGAATTGTTTTACGGAAAATAAAATGAAACGAATTGTTTTACGGAAAGTAATATGAAAGGGATTGTTTTACGGGAAGTAGTAGGAGAGAAAATGTTTGTGGAAAATATTATGAAAATGAAAGAATATTGTGTGCGCATGTGACCGCTTCGCAATTTACATTCCGCGAGCATCGTGTGATTTTCCCCACTCTTATATTTGTAAAATACATTATGGGATCGGGCCGTACGCCACGACAAAGTGATGAAAGTGATTACATTATGGGATCGGGTCGTACGCCACGATAGAGTGATGAAAGTGATTACATTATGGGATCGGGTCGTACGCCACGACAGAGTGATGAAAGTGATTACCTTATGGGATCGGGTCGTACGCCACGGTAGAGTGATGAAAGTGATTACATTATGGGATCGGGTCGTACGCCACGGCAGAGTGATGAAAGTGATACATTTATGGGAGCGGGCCGTACGCCACGGTGGATTCAAAGATACATTTATGGGAGCGAGCCGTGCGCCACGACGGATTTAAAGAAAGGAAATTTCTTATTTACTTATTTTCAGAATTTATTTGGATTACAGAGCCTTATATATTTGCTGCTTAATTGCCTTCACATGTCTACTACTTTCAGCATATTCTGTCCTTTTCATATTGTTGGACCTTAGTGAGTGTCAAGTTGACCTCTCGTCACTACTTCTTCGAGGTTAGGCGGGATACTCACTGGGTACATATATGTATATGTACTCATGCTGCTCTTTCTGTGCATTTTGTTGCACGGGTATCTTCATAGTTCAGTGATTGATTTGGAGACTTGCTCGGGCTGCATTCATCTGGAGGCGTTCCGCAGTTGACAGAGTCTCCTTCTTTCTATATCTTTACATTGTATCTTTATTGCTTTTGTCCCATTTATTTCTCGGACAAGAGTTGTATAATTGTATAAATTCTTAGAAACTTCTCATGTACTTGTGTCACCGGGTTCTGGGGATGTGTTGAGTCTTGTCTTATTGAACTGAATGGATTTCCTACCGTGTTTAATTTATAATAGTTTATTTATTTGATTATGAAAAGCAATAAAGGCAACGACTTCGAAATTGTTAAACATGATGGTATTTCAACTGATCAATGGGTTGGCTTGCCTGACAGTGGTGTTCGGCGCCATCACAACCCATAGGTTTTGGGTCGTGACAATTACCCCTTAGGATTAGTGTTGTTTTGTGATACTTGTGATGTGTGGAAGCCGTGTACGCAAGGTGACAAGTGTGCACATGGGCTAAATATGGAAATTCACCGGTTTTATCTATGTAGACTCCTTTCATGCTTTAATGGAGTTTTCTTAACATGTTATACTTATCATCATTAGTCTATTTGCACATGTTCTGCTTGTTTTATTTCTTACTTGCTAATTGCTCTACCTGTTTAGTTGAGGTTCTTGTTTCCTTTATTCCATGTCATTATTTAACCGTTGAATTCTTTACTTGAAACTTTTATTCTTGGAATATCTTGTTGTTGGAATTGGTATTGAGTTATAAAGGATGTGATTCACATTGATGCAAAGTGTTAAGTTGTGAAATACTAATCTTGTTGAGTCATTCATTACCAGTTATTATTGTTGACACTATTGTGTACATTGTGGTTGAGCCATGGGCTATTTATTGTGAAAAGACTGTTGTTGTTGGTTTCTTTGGCAAGTTGTGATATTGGGAACTTAAGTGTGGGTTTGTGATACATTGTGATATTGATACACATGGGGTGGTATAAGGTTTTAGGGATGAAACACATGCGGTGAGATAAGGTGGGCTTGATACGCGTGGTTAGTAAGGGAACTAATATAAGTCATGCAGTGTGATAAGGTGGGCTAATACGCGGGAAGCTATTTTGGGAAAATGATTTTTAAAACTAAATTCAAGTCTCCCGCAGTGATATAAGGAAAGATTGTGAATTAATTTGTGATTTGAGACTACCATGCAGTTCCTTGGTAGTGACCCTTGATGATACTTTTTATTTCTTCACTTATGTTTCCGTTGATGTGTCATGAACCCAAACACATAGTCGTGACGGCGCCTGTCGTGGAATCAGGCAAGCCACACATTTCATTGAAACAAGGTTGAGTTCGGAAAATTTTTAAATTCAGAAACAAAAATATCGCTAATAATCCATTTGAAAGTCTAATATAACTAAAACACAGTTCAAAAAAAAAAAAATCCAATCCCAGGTCTAGTGTCACCAAGTCACGAGTTACTACAACATAAAAATGTCAAAATATAAAATAGACAACATAGTCTGAAATAATGAAAATGCGAAAGGGAGATAAAGAAGGAGAAATCGAGGCTGCGATCGCCAGCTGCTATCTCGAAGACTCCTGGGAACTCTGTCAGTCAATCAACCACTTCTACCGGTCCTAGATGAACCTGGATCTGGACACAAGGTGCAGGGGGTAACGTGAGTACACCAACTCAGAAGTAACGATCCCAAACTATAGGCTGAGAGGTAGTGACAGACTTCAACTCATAATTTACAACAAACATCGTACATAAATTAAACACGCTAACAATTCATCAAAAAATGAACAAGATATGCCAAGTATGCCCAGAATACTCTACATGCCAAAATCTATAAATATATGAAACCGGTGTGGAGATGCACACAGTGCTCACAACCCTCACACAGAAGTTCACTCAGTACCGTATATGTCTCTCAGGCACAAGGAAGATCCATCCCGGAATGTACATGAACACCGGTGACCGGGGTCACTCAACACTGAAGAAAAAGGCCAATCCAGCCTCACAGAGAAGATCCATCTCCGGAATACAACACTCGGACAAGATCCATGTCCAGGGATGATCCATCCCTCACATATCATCAGCTTCGGACAAGGTCCATGTTCAGGGAAGATCCATCCCTCAATATCAATGCGCTCACTGGGGGTGTAAAGACTCTAGAGAGGCTTTTATAATCCCAAGCACTATCTCAAGCCAACGAAGGCATGATCAGAGTATCGTTGCGGTGTGCAGTCCGATCTCATAACTGTCTCAATAATAGGATCTCGGCCTCACTCAGTCATTACTCTCCAGTCTCGCTCACATGGGTCGCAGATGCATAAATCAAACCGAAACAATGATAAATACGCATATAATTAACAATTACGGAGACTGAGGCATGAAATGATATGCTATGACAGGACTGAGTATATGAAATCAAATAATCACATAATGAGACAGTAATATACGACCACTCGGGTCTCAGTATTTTCGGCATGAAGCCTTAGCATTTATACTTGACATGATTTCTAACATGTTCACATTTACCACATTAATAGAAGTGCGAATATCAATCTGTAATAGCTGCTAGACTGTGCCATGGGATGAGCCAAGCCATTATTTACTCGATGTACGCTCGCACGCCCGTCACTTGGCATGTGCGTCACCTTAGTTATAGTCATATATCAAATAGTTCGGGGTTTCGAACCCTCAGAACCAAGTTTGTAAATGTTACTTACCTTAAAACCGGCTAAAATCCTAGCCCACAGTGCCTTTGCCTCTAGACTCGACCTCCGAATGCTCCAAATCTACCAAAAAATCAGATTTATACCATCAATATAGGTTAAGGAACCAAACCATTCGAAAATTATCAAAACTAACCCAAAATTCCGAAATTGGCCAAACCCGACCCCCAGGCCCACGTCTCGGAATTCGATAAAAATCACAAAAATAGAATCCTTATTCCCTCACGAATCTACCTATATCAAATTCATCAAAATCTGACTTTATTTGCCCATTCAAATCACCAAGAGAAATTCTCAAACTTTCCTCCCACTATTACCTAATTTCCACCCTAATTAGGGAACAAAAAATGACACTGCCCAATGCTTACCCTACACGATCGCAGATAGCCACAAGCGATCGCGATACAGTGAGACTCAACCCCACGCGTTCTCATACCTTTTCACTCAATCGCGAAGCGTAACTATCTCAGCCCCACTCGCTCCCTCCTTCTACGCGAAAGCGAACCAGGCCACACGTTCGCGAAGCTAAAAGACTACCTTGTCATGCGATCAGATCCTCCCTTCTGAGATCTCATAGAAAAACTCACACAGCCCCTCCACTAACCCTACTCGATCGCAAACACCATTACACGATCGCGTAGAAGAAAACCAGAAACTTTACACCAGCAAAATCTGCCATCCCCCAAGTCCAAAAATTGGTCCGTTAACCACCCGAAACTCACCCGAGGCCCTCGGAACCTCAACCAAACATGCCAACACATACCATAACCCTATTCAAACCTAGTCGAGCCTTCAAAAAACTCAAAACAACGCCAAAACACCAAATTCACCACGGATTCAAGCCTAAGAACGTGGAAACTTCTAAATTTCGCCAAAGATCCGAAACCATCCAAAACACGTCTGATTGACCAAAAACTTTCCACACACATCCAAAATGACCCTACGAACTTCTTCCAACATCCGGAATTCCATTCTTACCCCGATAGCTAATTTTCCACTGCCGACCGGAAATAGTCAAAAACTCAATTTCGCCAATTCAAGCCTAATTCTACTCCGGACCTTGAAATCACATTCCGAACACACTCAAAAGTCCTAAATCACCTAACGAAGCTATCCGAGCTATAAAATCTACATTCTGAGGTCGTTTCCTATAAGTCAACTCCCGGTTGACTTTTCCAATTATTAAGCTCATTTAAGAGACTAAGTGTCTCAATTCTCACCACGACCATTGCGAACCCGAACCAACCGACTCCACACAACATGAATAGGTTAAATGACATATGACAAAGCTGAAACAGAGGAAACGAGGCTAATTTCATTTAACGACCGGCCGGGTCGTTAGATGATGTGTTCCATGTCATAATATCCCTTGTTTTCTTCTGTGAAGTATTATTTGCCTTAGTTCAGTGTAGCTATTCCTGGGTTACTTCTTTAATTGTCTCATTTGTATTGATATCATTGTTTCACCGTATTACACTTGTTCAGTTTCTTGTATACTCCAAGGGCCTTGACCTGACCTCGTCACTACTCTACAGAGATTAGGCTTGGCACTTACTGAGAACCGTTATGGTGTACTCATGCTATGCTTATGCACATCTTTTTGTGCAGATACGGTACCTCTTACCAGCACAAACACTATTGAGAGCTTAGTTTTTGAGATTTCAAGGTATACCTGCCAACGTCCGTAGGCCTCGGAATCCCCCTCGACCTAGATCATTTTATTTCCATATCCTTTATTAGACAATGATGTACAAATATATTCGGTATCACTTTATAGAGCTTGTGACTTGTATTTCACTGGGGTTTGGGCAATTATATATATATATATATATATATATATTGCGTTGTGGAGATTTTCTCTATATTAGTTGTTGAGTTTGAGAATCTAATTATTATTTTAGTTATTTCTGCATTAATATTAGGTTTCCTAGTGTCACGACCCAAATTCACAAACTTAGGGATCGTGATGGTGCCTAACACCACACTTGCTAGGCAAGCTAATGCTATAACTTATTTAATTAATTTTCATTAAAGTCTATTTAATTATAACAGAACCATTCAACAATAAACTAAATTTACTAATTCCAATGCATAAATTCACTAATAAAAATAATTAATGAATAATTGATCCGAGCCATAAACTATCTATATATCTATAGGACTACCCCAGGGTCTTGTGTTACAATTCACGAAGTACTAAAGAGTACTTCAAATAATGGGCTGAAGAAATAATGTAATTATTTTGAGTAAAATAAATCAGTCTCTATAAAACTAGGAGAAGACTCCAAGAAGTCTGCGGACGCCGGCATATGTACCTCATGTCTACAAATGATGAATGACCTGTACTAAAGCCTCTAACGCTGGACGGTACCTGGATCTGCACAAAAGAGTGTAGAGTGTAGTATCAGTACAACTGACCCCATGTACTGAGTAAGTGTTGAACCTAACCTCGACAAAGTAGCGACGAGGCTACGGCGGGGCATATATAATATAACTTGTGACAATATATATATATATATATATATATATAATAAAGCAAGAAAGAATTTCTAATCTAAGCAAAAACAATAAATTGCAACAATAAATAAATAACTCAGCTGCCTTTCCCAGGTCTCAGCTATATTCAATTCTCACATAAGTATCCAAATTTCCAAACTTTTCTTTAAAACAAAAGTAAGTGCAAAATATAAATAAAAAAAATAAAGCAATGAGTGTTCCAACCTTTATTTTATAAACAGTAAAACCTGAATATTCTCCCTTATTTTTCCTTGTTGCGGCGTGCAACCCGCTCCCACCTATCCACCCTTAGTGCTCCTCCTTATATATATATATATCACCCTTATTACTCCTATTGCGGCGTGCAACTGGATCCCACTTGTCCACCCTTATCACTCCTTATTGCGGCGTGCAACCCGCTCCCACTAGACATATCATATCAGTTTATTTATGAAAACTCTCACAATTCAGACCAAGTCTTTCACAACATTTTTGTCTCAACACATATAAACAACAAACTGTATTTTCTCATAAATTTCATCAATATCATCTCAAAATGAAACCAACAGGAATGTACATATCTCGTAAAACAATGTCAAAATACTCAATCTTTATGTACCACAATTAAACCAAGGAAACAACCAACACTTTCTGAAATAATTGAACCAAGACTTAACAACAAGTTAACAAAGCAAAGTAGCCATATAAACATCATTGAGCATCAAACAATTATGCCAGGAATCAAATAAATTTGAAACAGGGAGGGATCTTATTTAACAGACAATTTGGTGGTGCATAGATACTCGTCACTTCACCTATACACCACACACATGCAAATTCACATAGCAATTAAGTTGGGGATTCCTATTCCCTCAAGTCAAGGTTAAACCAAGCACTTACCTCAAATTCGCAGGTCACTCACTGCTCAATTATGGCTTTTCCTTTTGTATTCACCTCCAATACACTCGAATATAATCATAATTAACTTAATATCATTCATTAATGCTAACAGAACTAACTTCACTAAAAATTATAATTTTTCCTAAGCTTTGTTAAAAAATGTTAAAACCCGACCCCCGGCTCGTTTGGTCCAAACTCAGGGTTCGGACCAAATTACGTTTACCATTCACCCCGATCCCGAATATGCAATTAGTTTCGAAATCCGACCTCAATTTGAGGTAAATATTTGAGTTTTACAAAATTCCCTAATTCTACCTAAAACCTCAATTTTTTTACCATGAAAATTCTTGATTTTTGATTTATAAGTGATGAAAAACATTGGGTAATTAAAAGAGTGGAATTTAGAATGATTACCTACGCTTTGGGAATGAACTTTAGTGAAGAAAATAGTCTTTAGGGCTTGGTAGTTCGAAAATAAGTGAAAAATAGGTTCTGCCCGATTTTTAAAAGCTAATTTATATACATGGGCAGGCCTTCTACGCGTTCGCGTGGGCCTCGAGGCTCTACACCAACCATGCACGCAAGTCTAAAAATATCATACGGACTTTCTCGTGCGATTAAATAATGAAAATAACATGTAAAACTATGAATTAAACCTCAAAATTCATCATTTTTCTACAGAACACTTAAAGTTCACTATTTCTCAACCGGACGTCCGAATCCCGTCAAATGAACTCCAATTCTCACAAAATTTCACATATAGCATTTAAATACAATAATGAACCTATGCCGGGCTCCGGAACTAAAATACGGGCCCGATAGCAATGGTTTCAAACATTAATTCTTTTCTTTATTTCATTAATAATTAAGCAAAATAATTTCATTCAAAACTTGATTTCTAAGGCTTGGGAACTCGGAATTTAATTCCGGGCATACGTTCAAGTCCCGTATTTTTCTGCGGACCTCCCAGGATAGTCGAAACACAGATCCGAGTCCGTTTACTCAACATGTTGACCAAAATCAACTATAATAAAATTTTAATTTTTGGAAATTACTATTTCTCATATTTTCACATAAAAGCTTTCCGGTTTCACGCCCGGATTGTGCACGCAAATCGAGGTAATTAAATTGGTCTTTTATAGCTAATAAGCCTAGAACAGAGTCTTAATTCATAAAATGACCCCGTGGATCATTACACCTAATCTTAGAGACTAGGTGCCATCAAGACATCCTACAGAGGATAATTTGGGTCGTGACAAGTTTAGAGTTCCAGTAGTACCGATTTAATTTCTCCTTTTTTTCTTTCAATCATGTTCGAGTTCAACCACTGTGTGTTGATCATTGTTTTTGGATTCTTAAATGGCTGTTGGCATTCACTACTTAGTTTGCTGGTCCACGTAAGGTCTGTGTATACTGAACCCTCCCCCCCCTCTTTATTTCTAGATTAATTATGCAGCTCTGTGTTTAGGATGTTTATCTGACAATTATTTATTTGTTCATGACAATATGTTATTATCCTTATTATATTCTGGTATTCTTATCAACTACTCTCTTTTAATGTTAGTATTCCCGATAATTGTATTGTCTTCAATAGCTATTGAACTTTACCCATCATGTGTTAGTTAGTAAAAATACATTTGTGTTGTGGTTACTCTTAAGGTGTAATGACCCGTCCGGTTATTTTGAGTATTGTAGTCTTGTTCTTCTATTTATTGTCTCTTCTATATTAATTTGTGGTTATATGACTTGTCTGGGTGGTTGGTTTGATTTCTGGGAGGTTCCGGAGTGAATTGGGACACATAATCCCTAGGTTAGAATCTTAAGTTAAAAAAGTTGATCAGAGTTTGACTTTTGTGTAGACAAATTCGTATTGGAGTTTTGATGGTTCCAATAGCTTTGTATGATGATTTTGAACTTAGGCATATGTCCGAATATTGATTTGGAGATCCTTAGGTTCATTTGATATTTTTTGGCGAAAGTTGGAAAGTTGAAGGTTTGGAAGATTGAGAGGTTTGACCAAGAGTTTAATTTGTTGATATTTGGTTTGGATTTTGGTTTCGGGGATTGGAATAGGTCCATTTTGTCATTTGGGTCGAGTGTGCAAAATCTGAGATCATTCCGAGTTGACTTGATATGGTTCGACATGTGTTTTAAAATTTGGAAGTTCATTAGTTTCATTAGGCTTGAATTGGGGCACTATTCATGGTTTTGGTGTTGTTTGATATGATTTGAGGCTTCATGTAAGTTCGTATTATGTTTTAGGACTTGTTGGTATGTTTAGATGAGGTCCCAGGGGCCTCGGGTGTGTTTTGGATGGGCTACAGACCATTCCACCTTGTTTTTGGACTGCTGATATTCTCAGATCTGGTCTCCTTCTCCGCGTTCACGAAGGGTTAAAAGAGGTTGGGCAGTCGCCCTTCTTCGCGTTTGCGAAGCAACCAGGTGCTGGGAGGAGCTTAGCCTACGCGTTTGGGAGGTCCAGGCCGCGTTCGCGAATGCTTGGGGTTAGCTTCATCGCGTTGCGAAGGCCTTTTTTTGGGTAGATTATTGTTGGTCTCCGGGGATACGATGAGTGTCCCGTGATACGCTCAAATTATACCTATATTAATGTTGTAAGGTGGTCGATGTGAAATACAGTTGAATTTCTCTAAATTAATACTCGGTAAATTAATAAACTCTCTAAGATAATATTTTTCTCCAGTCCCGACTTGGGCTAGTGAAAAAAATTACCGATTTTGATAAGATAATAAGATAATGTATTTTCCGAAGACCCCTATATAAATATATGGTCTCATTAATATATAAATTAATAATTCTTTAAAATTAAAAAAATATCTTAGACAATTAAGTGAAATATGATTCTAGTATTTTTTGTTTTTTCTTAAAATTTAAATCTAGTTGTAGCTCATCTCTAACTTCTCTTATAGCATCCAAAAGTTCCGGTGTTGTCTTCTCGATCTGCACCAGAAAGTTACGGAATGATCTCTTTTGTACTCACATAATTCTTTATATATTTGATCTATCATTGTTGATTTTGTGACACCCTTTATATGAGAAGCCATTGTTGAGTATGGTTTGAGAAATTTTCAATGTTGCTTTTATCGTTTATTCTCTCATCATCATGCGTTGAATGCTTTTAGTAAAAATGTAGTGAATTATATTTGATTATCAAGAAACAATTAACATTATAATGATTTATTAATTTCAATGAATAAATAATAAATATTATAATGAATCATTTAATATAAAATATATTATAATAAATCATACATCATACATTGTAATTTATGTATAATGTATTTATTTTCATATTAATCCAATTAATATGATACATACATTAGTAAGATACAATGATTTTGACGTAGTCAAAATTAACCTTTATTGAATCTCGAGAACACTCTTTAAATTAATAAATATTAATTTATCGATTAAATAGTACCTCCACAAAATAATAGTATTTCATGACCCCCCCTCCCCCCACAATATTAATTAAAAGAGGTTCTACCGTGTAATAACCCACTAGATTGGGGTCGAATCCTACAGGGAATAGGTATGAAAATTTACTATAATAGTGTGTCACTAAACTAAAGCCGTAATTCTACTCCGATAGTTTGGAAAGAGTTTGGTAATTCTGATTTGTTAAGAGAAGCTTTTTTGTTAAGAGAACTGATTAAAAAGATTAAGAAACCATGGTTGTGTCCCCGTCTATAAAATGTAATGCTATCAGTGTTAATATGATACCTTTCTAATGATAAGTCCTTTGATATGAAAATAGTTCCTAAATGACTATGTAATATTCACCAATAGTTAGGTAGTATTTTCTCTTTATGATTTTCCCAAATATAAAAGAGTTACAATTAAGAGCAACCAATTTATGCCAAGTAGAAATCAATTATTCCTAAGTGATTTTATTTAAACAAGGTTAAAGCATTGAGTTTTTGCTATTCAATTCTACCAAACGCTAACACACTTTTCCAAGTGAAGGTTAAAGTAAATTGGCACTAGTAATTATTTGCAACCATCAATCATAAATGAAGCATAATAAATGAATAGAATCAACCACCCATAATATATATATATATATATATATATATATATATATAAACACACAATAGTAAACACCCACTTACGGTCCACGACCTTATTATTCAAAGTTAGCCACAAATACAAGATCAAAACATTAAATAAAGTCATAAAAGCTTACAAAGAAGACAAAGTTTTGGAATCTCTCCCAAACAACATCAAAATAAGTGGTGTATTAAATGCTCTAAGTATAGCCTCTTTTTCATACAAGATGACCTACAAAACCCTAGTACTTATAATGGTCCAGACTTCACGGAAAAAATGTGACACAAATAGCCCTTCATCTTGATCTTGCGGCCGCACAATGGAGTGAGGAACTAATCTGCGGTCCGCACATCATTAGCGACGCTCCAAATTTCATCTCCAATCTTCCTAGATTTCCCTTGCATAATTATTATGCGTTCCGCATAATGATTTCGCGGCCGCATGGTGTACCACATATTCCTCTTCACTGAAGGTCCTCTTGCATTTGTGCGGCAATTGTGTGAATGAGTTATGCAACCGCATATCGCACCGCATATTCAACTCTCGAAACCTCCATGGTCTGGTTATGTATATAATAGGTATGCAATTCACAAACTAGTTGTGCGGTCGCATATCTGTCGCAAATTTTCTTTCTCCATGGTTTTTGTCATGTTTCATGTTCTTGGGTCTTCAAGTACGGTTTCTTGTAAAACACCAAAACTACTTAAGAAGTGACTTATAATTATTTAAAAGATGAGCTAAAGTATATGAAATTACTATGGATGGTGCTAATTGGTAGCTAGCAAGCATGTATTTATTAAACCTTCAACAAAGACAAAGCTTGTTTAGTTGTTCAAATAATCAGTTTGTGAACATCGAGTCTCAAAAGAAACGATAGAGTGCTACTAATAGCTAGATATGCACTTGCATCCTATAGCTAGATATGCACTTGCATCTTACTACAATAAGCCTAACTTTTGCCAACTCTTGCAAATGCATCCTCACAGCAACGAAAATCCCCAATTCAACAAATACAAATATGTGCAAGGGATACAATGAAACACTCTTCCACTTAGAAAGAAAGCTAAGTTCTACAAGTATTAGTCCATATGCGTCCCATACTTTAACTTGTTGCTATCTCAGGAATAATTTGTTGTTGATCAAAAAAGACTTTTCATGGGTTGTAGTGTAGGTTTTGGGACGTGTTGAATGAATATTTGGGAAATTAGTTACTATGCCCTCCTTGAACGCTACATAAATTCTTCCTCGAATAGCACACATTGCCCTTGTTGATATCTAATTTCTATTAGCAACCCACCTTACAACTCATGACCACTCCCTAGTTGCTTTCCTTACCACGTTTTCTCAACACTCCTTTTTTTTTGGAAGAGTGAGTATTTCATGGTTTAGATTGACGTGAAGCTTTTGGTTTAAAGTACATTGCCTCTTGACTTAGCTTCTTGCTTCACAAGACACAACCACAAAAGATTAAATTTTACACACAATACATTCATCTACTATTTCCCAATTGATACCAACACCCCTCTTAGGCTGAAAGCTTCATTTATAACATTCAAGTAGCGACGAGTTCAATAGAGGGAGTAATTTCACAAAAAATATAATGGTTTGTATTGTGGTAGCCAATGGAAAGGTTTAAAGGCTCAACGGGGGACAACTAGGGTAATAAATGCATGGGGGAGGTCTATTTGGCCAAAATTAGTTAGCAAACACAAAGAAGGCCTATAATCTTTTCAACAACCGATCATCAACCTAAGATTTACATTGAGGAACCAACTAGGTAAGTTCTAGAGATTACAAGTTGAGCGCATGCATTATTCACATATTCTCATCACTCATGACGCATGAACTGCTCAAATCGGCATAATTTCAGCCCTCAAATGAATACAAGGTAATTCAAAGCTTCATCACATGATATTGAGATTCTTAGTAAGCACAACATCAAAGAAAGAGCCTCAATTTCACAAAAAAGACTATTTATTCATAGATTTTGAAGGGTAGAAATTTCTTTCACAAAAACATATCACATGCTTGATTCTTGAAAAAAAGCACTAAACAAGTCAAAATATTTCGTTCTACGGCCATGGTTCAACTATTACGCCATTGTAAAAGAACCCGGAATAGAAAAAAAGGGAATTGATTACTTTATACACATCTACACTGTCAAGGCCACTATTTATACACAAGTTGAAAAAGTTTTCTTTCTACCCCACCCCAACATGAAAGCATGCATTATCCCTAATGCATTAAAAAAGTAAGGGAAACGTTTAAGGGCTTCACGGGGCACTAAGCGCTTGGTGGGGCTAGACTCTTTGATATGGCCGTGGGGCCGGGAGATGACATTGAAGATGTACTGGATGGATCCTATGACTGGACAGTGGTGTCGAGAACAAACTAGGAGGCTCTGCAAGCTTTGGAGTTGGGTCCTGGACCTGGGAGCTACTAGCCTCACCCAATAATGGCTTTGTTGTTGTGGTGGTACGCATCGCAGCCATATCTTCAAGGAAATGTGATAATTGTCTGCAAATCCGCCTCCTCTTCACCCCTTTCCTCTATAGAAACAATAATGTATTTACCTCTGTTTACCATCTGATCATCGATCGCTTCAAAAGCTTGCTCTGCATCTGTCTCCTCACCAGACTCTACGAACTCCTTATCTGATTGGTCATTAGTGTGTGTAGAAAGTCCCCGATCTTTAGAGATTCCAGTACCATGTTCTTCCTCTATTGAGAGGAGGTTTGTGAAATCCAAATCAAGGTTCGGTATTTGGGAGGTTCCAGTACCATGCTCCTCCTCCGCCGGGAGAAGGGTCGTCATGTCAAACTCTAATATCTGTATCTTATGTATCTCTAACTTGAGCTCGAGAACATCCTTTTTGAGTTGAGGCACATCCCCCTCGCTACCCCGTTCAACCATCTCAAGGATAGGTTTAAATTTTTGGAGTTGATCTTTATAGGACATATGTTATTTTGAAGATCACTTACTTAGGCTTGGAGCAGTGCAAATGCTTGTCTGATAAGTAGTGGAAGGTCTTTTGCAAGTTTTTCTACTTTTGGCATTCGCGTGCTTTACCACTAGACCAAACTTGCAGATGGTCGGCTTTAAAAATATGGTGTAGCAGTAGCTGTCTTGTGAGTGATTATGGAGGTAGCTGGTGCTGAAGAGGAGGCTAGTGTTGAAGAGGTGGTGGGTGCTGCTGATGTGGATGAGGCCGCTGGGGGGATGACTGGTTGCTTTGGTTGCTCTACGTGCACGTTCTCTAAAGCATTGTTGTGCCTATTGATGTTAATATAATGAGTGGCCTATATCATGCGGTCATATTTGGGAATCGAAGGAACTTATACATTTCTACACAAAGCCGTGATGAGGCATGGAAATGGAAGAGAAGTTTCCTTATGGATTGCCTGAACACCAATCTCAGGGACCATGGAATGCCCCAAATCAGTCCGGAGACCTAACATGATTGAAGCAATGAGGATTGCCTTTTCTAGACTGATGATGGTCTCATTCCTCGTTGGGTGTATGTGAGAGCAGACAAAACTTAGCCAATACCGGCTCTCTTGGGTTAAATACTCTTTTGTATTTTCTGGCCCAAAACAATCTAGGCTGGATTCCCCTGAGGTTTGATGGGGGTTACCCAAGCACACTAATCTTCCTTATTTGCCATATTTGCATTATATTCCGCCGTGCCTGGATCCCAAGTCGTGAAATAGATTTCATTTATCGATTTGGCCCCAAGATACCGCAATCCCTGTGACTGTGTCGGAGGTCACATAAGAATGGTGCTTGGCTTGCTGCTTAGTTATTGAAGTAGCATATGCAACATAGAATTACCTAACAAGTGTCTTGTTATTTTCCCCTGGTTATTCGGTGAAGAACTCCCATCCCCTCTTATGAAAGTTGTCTAGAACATACGGATAATGTTCTTTAAGTCCGTTCTCACTTAGCATATTCTCTTCGACGATCTTCCTTTTTTCCAATTCCTCTTTGTTTATTCCAAAATCCGGTGATACTAAACCTAATATCCTCAGCATTCTTTCTACGTGATTTGGCCCGGAGGTTAACTGGTGGCAATAGGTCAATTTATTCCTCATCATCTTCAGGCAGAGAGACACGCTTAGATGAATTGCCATATGTACCACGCTTTTTGTGTTGGGGTTGCTGTGATTGTTGACTTATAGATCCAGTCAATCTCTTTCTTCATGCGGTGGGTGCTATATATGCTTGTGTTTTCTTTGGTTCCATGGGAGCCAATAAACATGAATTGAGCATATGCTAAAACATTCGTAGAATATGGCAAAGAAATGAAGGGAAAAACATATTATTTGGAGCACATATGCGATCACATAACAGAGCTTTGGACCGCGAAGTGCACAACAGAAAGAACCATGCTAATATCAACAAATTATGCGAACCACAGAAGTGGTTGCAGAACTAATCCACGGTTGCAGTGAAGAGGTTGAGCAACAGAAAAAAGGAAGGGTAAAATTTCATACTACATCAGTGAGGAGGTTGAGCAAAGAACCTGGAAGTAAATTCTCTGAGCAAAGTGAGGTGAATCATTCAAGCTTTTCTTTTGTTATCATTTTTTCTCTTATTCTTTTGTGTGGAGTTAGAGTAAGGGGGAACGAAAATGAAAAAGTTACAAAGACTGAAGTGTTATGCGGTGCAATTTTCATCGCAAAATAGCTTCCGCTGCCGCAAAAGTGTTATGCGACAACTAGTATGTGATATCCTTTGTTGTCGCAGAAACATTTTGTGGTCCGCGAAATTGGTATCCATTGCAATTTTGAGTGACTTATTGCAAAGAAGATTTTTTCATGTCTGCAACGATTATGCGGTCCACAGAACCATTCTACGGTCGCATATATGGCTGCAAAAATTCAACTGAAGCTCAAATTTGTTTATTTATCCCGCTTAGCTACATTGTGAGGACTCTGTACTCTAAAACACATGTCAAAACGTTCAACTAAAACAAATAAAGCTATAAACAAAAAATATCTAAAAACAAACATTTTTACACATAGATTGCCTCTCAAGAAGAGCTTGATTTAACCTCGTGGCACGACGAGGTTACCCCTTTTTGGCTACTCAGTTTTGGAGGTTGGTAAAGGAAAATCTTTGAGTTTGAATTGTTCCACCAGTTGCCTTTATTCAATGGTTCCGAGGTAGTGCTTCACCCTTTGGACATTTACCTTGAAGGTGCGAGTCCCATCCTCGAACTCTAATTCAATAGCGCCGTAGGAAGACACACTAACAACTTTGAATGGGCTAGACCATTTTGAAATGAGTTTTGTCAAGACCCTAATTTCTTACCTCAGGATGTCGTGATGGAACTGAGTCTCTATGACTAGGTAGCCTAAAATGTATAGAGAAATAGAGAAAATATTAATAAACCCTAAAATTTAAACCATCAAACTGTCATAATAAATCTCAACACACAATTGACAAATAACTGCCATAATTTGGAGGAACTGAGACATAAGCTCTACACAATATTTTAAAATGTCTACTAAAATACTGTCTGAAAATGAAAATAACTGTAATGAGAAAATAACGGAAGGTGACCGCGAGTGCTTCGTGTTGGGTAGGTATACCTTGAAGTCTCCTGAAAACAGCTAACTGATCAATCTCTACCATCCAGCACGAGCAAACGTACCTAGATTTGCACAAAAAATATGCAGACGTGTAGCATGAATACACCGCAACAGTACCCAGTAAGTATCAAGCCTAACCTCGGTAGAGCGACGAAGCCTGGTCAAGACACCTACTAGAACCAGATAAACAGAACAAAAATATTACAATGGGAAGTAATGGAAAACGGATAAATTAACGATAACAAAGCAGTTTAGTAGCGTAAACTAATGACAAAATTGAAAGTAAAAAGACGACAAAAAGGAAGCAAATAAAAAGAACAACATTTAATCAAATACGGACAAAACTGGTAAGACAAGGAAGAATAAAAGCAACAAGAACTGTTCGAGCAATAACTCATTTAAATATGAAATGCACAACAAGAATCATAATCGAGGTATCGCCTCGTATTCACATTTCACAATTTCAATCACAATCTATCCTTATGTCGGCGGGTGAGCCTTACATTTAGTTTTTGAAAATCATTTTCCCCAAAATAGCTACATGCTTTTTAGCCCACCTTATCACACCGTGTGACTTCAAGTAGTTCCTTTAATAGCAACATGTGTATCCGGCTCACCTTATCTCACTGCATGTGTATCAACCATAGACTTATGCCACCGGATGCGTATCGATATCACAACATAATCATAATTCGCACCACAAGTGACCATGTGCTACAACTTTCCAAAAGAATCAACAATACCAATGTTTTCACAATAAATAGACCATAGCTCAACCACAATGTGTACAAGAATCTCAATAATAACAAAATGAATGTGAATTGCTCAACAAGAAATATATCTCAACAATTAACAACTTCACATCAATGTGATAATGTCTTTTAAAACTTCAACATCAATAACTCAATAAGAAGATATTTCCAGAAATAACAACTTCAAGTAAAAGTAATTCAACAATTTAAGAGGTAAAAGGACAATAAGGAAGGCAATAACTTCAACTAAAGCATATAAGAGCAAAATAACAAGTAAAAGGTAGAACACGTCTTAACAATGTCAAATAAAGCATAGAATGATAGATTAACACATGTAAGAGTAGATTAACAATGAGGCAAATAATATATTATGGCAATTCAATTAAATGTAGGAAGAGAGTCTAAATAACCTAAACCGCTGAATTATCGCATATAGACCGTGTACCCACTCGTCACCTTGTGTACCCAACTTTCACATAGCATAAATAATAGCACAATCAACCTAAATCGTAAGGGGTAGTTCCCCCACACAAAGTTAGAAAAGATACTTACCTCAAACGAGCTAACTCAATAGTAAGACTTTTCCGCGAAAATCCAACTCCATAACTCGTATCTAGCAAAAATAACCTAATACCATAAATACAAACCATAAGAAGCTATTCCAGATAATAAACATGCAATCTTTAAAGAAAATCAAAGAAGTCAACTCAAAAAGTCAATCCCTGGTCCGCACCTCGAAACCCGACCAAACTTAAAAAAATCCAAACACCCATTCAATTAAGAGTCCAACCAAACCAAATTTATCCAATTCCGACCTCATATTGACCTGCAAATCCCCATTTTATAGTTTAGGAAGTTTTTACAAAAATCTCTAATTTCTCCAACTCAAAACACTAATTAAATGTTAAAAACAATGATGGAATTATGAATAATGAGCAAATCTGAGTCAAAAATACTTACCCCAATCCAAATCTTGAAAACCACTTGAAACAACGCCCGAAACCGAGCTCTACAACTCAAAATATGAAAAATAGATCTAACCCTCGATCTTCTCTATTTCTGCCCAGCGATATCCGCTTCTGCAGCTTCTCAGTCGCATATGCGACTCCAAACATGCGCAAATACCCATCACAGGTACAACCTCAACTAAAATCAAGGACGTTATGCTTATGCGGCATAAACAACGCGTCTGTGCTTCCGCTTCTACAAACCTACTGCGCACCTGCTCACCTGCGCTTCCCGCTTTTGCGCCAAAGACTTCGCACTTGCGGTCTTCCGTCCAAAGTCCAACTTCCGTATCTACGAGACGATTCTCACTGTTGTGGTTGCGCATTTGCACATTCTTGTTTGCATGTGCAGACAAAGTCAACCAATGCCCAAACTGCTTCCGCGACCCCATGGCCGCTTCTACAGTCTTGCACCTGCGGCAAAAACCACGTAGGTGCAATCGATTTTGAACAATTTTCTTAAGTCCAAACTCTATGTGATATCTATGCGAATCATACCCGAAGCCATTGGGAACCCATCCAAACATACCAAGACATCCTGAAACATGATACGAACTTTGTCGAAGCCTCGATTGCACCAAATAACATCAGAATCACGAATCTCACCCCAATTCAAGATTAATGAAACTAACGAACTTCCTGCTTCAAAAATCATTGCCAAATCATATTAAACCAACTCTTATTGACCTCAAACTTTTCACACAAGTCATAAATGACACAATAGACCTATTCAAACATCCTGAGCCAAAATCCGACCCCAATACGACAAAGGCAACTCTCGGTCGAACCTCTCAACCTTCCAAATCTTCAACTTTTCAACGTTCACCAATTCAAACCAAAACTACCTACGAACCTCCCAATTAATTTTCGGACGTGTGCCTAAGTCCAACTCTTCCAACTTAAGCTCTGGTCACACAAAAGTCAAACTCTGGTAAACTCTTCCAACTTAAACTTCCAACTTTGGAACTAACTGTCCCAATTCACTCTGAAACACACCCGAAACCAAATAACCTACCTTGGAAAGTCATATAACCACAATTGAACATAGATGAGGCAATCAAAAGAGGAATGAGGCTAAAATACTAAAAACGACCGGTCGGGTCATTACATCCTCCCCATCTTAAAGCAAATGTTCATCCTTGAATGAGTATAGAGACATACCTAAAGTGCTAAAAAGGTGAGGATGACGCCTACGCATATCATGCTCGGTCTCCTAAGTTGGCTCCTCGACTAGTTGACCCTTCCATTGAACCTTCACGGAAGCAATATTCTTTGACCTCAACTTTCGGACCTGCTTGTCCAAAATGGCGACCAGCTCCTCAACATAAGTCAAATACTTGTCCAATTGGAATGAGTTGAAATCTAACACATGGTATGGATCACATTAATAATTTAAGAGCATGGAAACATGAAACACTGGGTGAACTGGTTATAGGGTGGCTGAAAATGCAAGCTTGTAAGCTACCCCCCACTCTCTCAAGGATATCAAAAGGAACAATATACCTAGGGCTCAACTTGCTCTTCTTTTTAAATCTCATTTCACCCTTCATAGGTTAAACCCACAGCAAAATTTTCTCTCCCACCATATATGCTACATCACAAACCTTCCAATCGACATAACTCTTCTGCTTAGATTGTGTTGTACGAAGCCAATCCTGAATCAACTAGAATTTCTCCAAGGTATCCCAAACTGAATTAGTGCCCAACAACCTAGCCTCTCCCCGCTCAAACCAACCAATTGGAGAACGACATTGCCTCCCATATAAGGCCTCATAAATAGTCATCTGAATAATCGATTAGTAGTTTCTATTATAGGCAAACTTTACAAGTGGCAAGAACTGACCCCATGACCCCCCGAAGACCATAACACAAACACGTAGGATATCGTCTAAGATTTGAATGGTGCGCTTGGATTGTCTTTCCTTCTCGAGGTGAAATGTTGTACTTAACTAAAATAGTGTGCCTAACTTACGTTGTATGGCCCTCCGAAAATGCGATGTGAACTGCGTGCTCCAGTCAGAAATAATTGACACTGGCACATTGTGAAGGCGAATAACCTCGCGGATATAGATCTCATCCAGTCGCTCTGAAGAATAGGTAGTCACAACCGGAATGAAATGTGTGGACATAGTCAACTGGCCCACAATCACCCAAACTACATCACATTCCTTCAAAGTCCGTGGGAGCCCAAGAACGAAGTCCATGATAATACGCTCCCATTTTCACTTAGGAATCTCAAGTCTCTGAAGCAAACCGCTCGGCCTCTGATGCTCGTACTTAACCTGTTGATAGTTTAGGAACCGAGCTACATACTCCACTATATCTTTCTTCATTCTCCTCCACCAATAGTGGTGCCTCAAATCTTGATACATCTCAGCAATAACTGGATGAATGAAGTATCCCGAATTGTGGGCCTCCTGAAGAATCAACTCATGCAACCCATCCACATTAGGCATACATATCCGTCTCTACATCAACAACTCCCCTTCATCTTAAATAAAAACCTCTTTGGCATCGATGTGTTGTACCGTGCCCTTAGGGACATGAAAATAAGGGTTACTGACGTTCTCTGATGCGCTCATATAAGGAAGACCAAGAAACCAAGCAAGCAAGAACCTAGATGGGCTTCAAAACATTCAATCTAACAAACTGATTAACTAAGGCATGAATGATAAGTTGGTACTTTACCAACTTATCTCCTCTCAATATTTAGACTTTGGTGTAATTTTGATAGAAAAGTAGGACATTTTCTGAGGTTTATTGGCAATTTTCAGGTATTATGTGATTTAGAGAAGAATTGGAAGAAATCAAGTAAAAATAGGACAAAATGAAGGGAAATGACTAAAGTCAGATGCTATTCGCGATCGCAAGGATTGTCCTGCGATCGCACAGTTGATTAGGCGGTCGCGGAGAAAGAATGTGACCCCTGCTCTGAAATGTACTACGCGATCGCAATGAGGAATACGTGATCGCAGAACTTGAGGACTAAACCTTACGCGATCGCAGGAAAGGTCATGCGATCGCAAAGCTTCAGGAGTAACGCCTACGCGATCGCAAACATAGTTCCGCGATCGCGGAAAACAAAGATCTGGGCGAAAACTGGGCAGATTTGTAATTTCATATTTTTATCCCCAATTCCTATATACTCGACCTAGCAGCCATTTATTGGCATATCTTTGGACATATTTTGAGCTTTGTAAATATATTTTGAGTAGAGAAGAACAAGTATTGATTTGTGGGTTTGCACACACACTTTGGATTTGTAGATTTCGACATTGTGGTGAAGTTTTCTTTACGCATTTGTGATTATTTATTCATTTCCTTGCTTTGTATTATATATCTAAGTGTGTAGTATTTTTTTCCAACACTTGAATATGGTTTATGGGAATATTCATATTTAAAGTGTGGATTAAATACCTTGTTGTGTTTATGTATTGAGTGATTTTATTATATTTGTGAAATGGGTGTTTGTTATTTTAATTATTCTTGTTCTTTAATGTTTCCAAAGGGATTAGCTAACCCTAGGACTCGCCCATTAACTCCGAATTAGTTTTGGAAAAGATTATTTGGGGTTGGGAAAGATTAATTAACAAGAACTTGAGGATTTAACCCTCATTTTATAGATTCGACCTAGGGATAGGATTGAACTACTTGTAGCCAAACTCGGAAGTGCTTAATCTCCTAATTGGGTTAGGGATAATTCAATTAGGAAGTCTTGTTAGTCTTTGGGAAAAGCTAATTAAGAAATGTTATCCGTGGCTAATTAACATTACCCGCTCATATTTGTAAAATCGTGAAATACATTGGATCGTTACTCGAGTGTAATACCCGAAGCATCGATACTTGTTGCCATCGATCATTTTAATTGCTTTCTAGGTTAGTTTATATTTTCGCATTTAGTTATAAACAATTATCAAAAACCCAAAATCATATTTGTTTGGCACTGCACGATAAGTGATAATTCTCTAGCATTCCTAAACGCCCTCATATTGTTCTCTGTGGGATTCGACCCCAACCTTGTTGGGTTACTATATTTGACAACGATCGCTTGCACTCTTTTAAGGTGTAAATTGAGCGTATCAAATTTTGGCGCACTTGTCGGGGAACAATAGGCGTAACTTAGGTTATTGGTTGTTGGAGAAGTAAGCTTTAGTGCTTTGATCCAAATTTGTGAATATTTGTGTAATTAATTCTTCTTGTTTTTTTTTCTTAATTTTTTATATAAAAAAAAAGAAAAAGAAAATATGGCATCGTATAATGAATATGGGTCGGATGGTGGTTGTTCATATTTTGATGACCCTTGTCCTTATTGTGGAGGACCACACTCGTGGCAAAATTGTTTAAATTCTCCCAGGGTAGACTTGTGCGCACAATTTCAAACCCATGAGTGGAGTATTTGTGATAGGTGTGGTGGCCAAAATGGTCATGTGTATGATTGTTTGTATTTGTCCGTCCCTTCCCCGAGCCCCCACTATGATGAATCTACTTTTTGTGATGGAAATTTTAGGGGCAATGAAGTGGAGGAATTTGAGCATAATAGCAATGGAGAGTTCAAGCTCATGTTGGAATGTCTACTTGAAAAAGGAAACCATGAGCAACATGCCTTGGAGGAACTTTTGGAGACCAATCTCCAAAATGATTTGGTACTTGAAAGGCTACACTCACAAATGGATGCAATGATTGAAGCTTCAAGGGCTCAAAAAGCCTTGGAGGTGAGTGATAGCCAAGAAGTTGAATCCATGGCACTTGAACAAAACCAAGAAGAACTCTCAAATGCTCAAAATGAGAGGATGATGCATATGTTGGAGGCCATTCTGGAAAATGAGGAAAAGCACAACCTCGCGCTCGAAGGCTTGAAATGTGATGTAGCTCAGAACGACAAACACATCCGCACTTTGGAGGATCAATTGCAAGCATTGATGGAAACTCATCATGCATCTCAAGTAGCAAGTGTGGATGAAAGTCAAGAAGAGTTCATAACCGAGGGCGAGGATGAGTGTTACTTTGAGGAATCAAGCCTTGAACATCCGCCAACCGACTCCATGAAAATTTCGGATGCCAACAAAAATATGGAACTTGAGTCAACCGTGGTGATTGAAAATTTGGTTGAGTTTGACTCAATTCCGGGGGGAAATGAGGATGTCAAAATTGAAGAAAAATTGCAAGTTGGGATTTTGAAGGCACATTCCAAGCATTTCTCAACTTTGGAATTGTGTGGTGAAACGGAAGTTGAGCTACATGAGTCCCTGAAGTATTGCGAGGAGGAAAATTTTGTGCCTTACATCTTGCAATTTGAAGAACAAAGAAGGCAAAATTACATCCCTCACATACGGGCCAAGAAGTGCAAGATGAAGAAATTGAGGCTTGGCTCGGTCATTTTCTACCACCCCCCACCAACCGGGGTCACAAGCTTGATTCCAAGCTAGGTGCCCAGTTCATATCGTCAAAGTGGCGAGAAAAACGGTAAAAGTTGGTTCGCGTCGTGCCACGACGTTAAATGCGGCGCTTGGTGGGAGGCAACCCATCGTGGTTCAAATTTTGTTTTTAGTCATTTTTTAAAATTTTCTTTTTAGAATAGATTTTTATATTATTTCTAACCAATCCGCCAAGTTTCATATTTTTTGGAGTCGATTTGAGCAGGTTTAGGACATCGGGGGGCCAAACGCAGTGCAAAAGAAGCACCAAAAATCACTGGGAAACACTGCCTCAGTATGCGACGCCCAGGTCTCCATATGAGATCGCATATGTGACATGCTATGCTAAAATGCGATCGCACATTTAACAGTGAAAATGGGAAAAAGTGTAATGCACTGCGATCGCAGGAAACGGCCCGCTATCGCGGAGCGTTGAGAATTTTCATGCTCTACGCAACCGCGATACACCACGCGTGATTGCATCACTGAGAGGAGTTAACACACTGCGATCGCAGTACCTTGTTCTGGATCGCAGAAGGAACAGGTAAGTTGTAAAGAATTAAAACCCAGGGATTTTGTTTACTCAGCCATTTTTGCTGTAAACTCCAGACTTCCCTGCTCCCCCAACCCCTGTTCCACGCCTAAATCCTGCTGGTTTCACTCCTCTTTTCATCCCTTTGGTCATCACCATCCAGGTATGTAGATTCCTACTCTATACTCCATTTGGTTTTTGAAATTGTGTGGAATCCAAGAACTGGGTAGCCCCAAAGTGGGATAGTTCGGACTTGAATAGTGTTTTTCCTTTGTGCAATCTGGGCAATTTGCCTTGTGTGTGCTTGTTTGCTGTAGGTTGGTTGAGTGTAGGTGTTGATTTGTGTAAAAATTTGGGGAGAAATCCACAAGCCTGGGTACTTGAATCTGTGAAAGCAAAATGCAGCCCACTTGGTGTTTGCTAGAATGCCTGAAAGGGTCTGTAAACTGGCGAAGAAGACGACCTCTGCGATCGCGGTTCAATCCCTGCGATCGCGTAGGTCTAATTCTGCTAGACCCCTAAATCACCCTCTGCGATCGCCACAAGTCCTCTGCGATCACATAGCTTCTACCCTTGGGCCACGCCTCATTTTTCATCGCGATCGCGATAACTGGTCTGCGATCGCAGTCTTCACAGCCTTTGGCCTTTGCGATCGCAGGCCCTTTTCTGCGATCGCAATTCAATACACCCCAGGCAGCAAAGCAGTTTGCTTGCGAAACTTGGTTCCAAATGCCTTTTACACTGTTTCTTTGGCCTAACCACCCCCAAATACATTGCTTTAAGTGCCCATATGATTGTTTGACATGATTAATCTCTTTGTAGGCACTCTACACTGCAAGAATGGACTCGACACCTGTGGAAAATGTTCAAATGCCCGGTGCGCAACAAACACCCACAGAGGATTACTATGATGCTACAACCTTCTCTTCCCTGAGATGCTTTGGGCGCTATTACAAGCAGCTGTACTTAGGCATGATTCGGGAACGAGGCATCCTCCTGAATGACCTGGAGAACCGATGGCTTGAGTTCCATGGGAGATTGATAACTAGTTGCTGAATATGTTTTGCAGCTGATCCTAGGCCAGCCAACCATGAAGTCGTCCGCGAATTTTATGCTAATGCTTTGGAGGTGGACTTTGCTGATGAGTTGGTAGTTACTGTGAGGGGCAGAGAAGTAAGGGTAAGTCCTAAGGCGATCAATGCACTCTACAATCTGCCCAATGCTGACAACCAGGTTTACAGAGATCGAGCCCAAGAAGCAGGATTGCAGTGGTACATTGATCATTTGCATGGCGAACTGACACCCGGCTGGATCACCAATCATTCCAGGATTGAGTTTGCGGAGTTTACTGCAGAGGACAAGACTTGGCTCTCCATCATTTGTGCCCCCATCATGCCGTCCAAAAATGAGACTGAAGTAACACTTGATAAGGCACGAATAATATGTGCCATCCTGGAGGGAATACCGGTAAATGTCGGGCAGATTATTTATGATGAGATGGCCGAGGTTGTAGCAGAGCGGTCCAGGAGCCTATTATTTCCGTCCCTTATCACCTAGTTGCACTACAATGGTGGAGTGGTACCACAGCCCAATGAAAAGGAGTGACACCCAGAGAAAAACATCCATCCGCTGTTGAGGAAGGGAGCTGGAAATGCGCAAAAGAAGCGGAGGATTGATGTGGCAGCCCCCACTTTCGGCCAGTTCCTTGATGCCATTGAGATAACTGATGATCTTGCAGCTGCTCCTGGGACCTCCACAGCTATCATGCCACTGGAGCAGGGGCCGCTTACTCTCAGGTACATTTCTAGACAGGTCTATGGGGTCGATTCACATGTCCGCCAGCTTGTAGCTGGCCTTCCTTCTGCACCACCCGAGGGGAGCACTTCTTCATGTTCAGCTAGCCAGGCAAGGCTCCCGACTATAGCCGACCTTTCTAGGGAAGAACAAACCATCAAGGCCAAGCTAGGAAAGATCGAGAGAAGGCAGAAGAAGCATCGGGAGTACGAGAAGAAGAAAAGCAAGTTCCTCTCCAAGCTCATGAGCACGTTGAGAAAATTCTGTGGTCCGGATGAGACCGAGGAGGAGGATTGTGAGCTTGCACCTCCCAGTTCTTCTAGTGATGAGTGATACCACCCAGGGAGCACCTCCTTTTTATTGTTCATCTTATCTTGCATAATTGCATTGGGGATAATGCAATATCGTAGGTTAGGGGGTGGCTCTCTTATATGATTGGTGAACTTGTGTAGATTGGTGAATGTTCTAATGTATTTATGATAGTTGTTAAAGTAGAATTTTCTTTCCTTTCATATTTTCCTTGTTTTGGTTTGTATTTTTGTTTATGTATAGTAGCATTATTCCTTGGTTTTCTTTCTACCATGGTTCTTTTCCAAGAAAATGATTTTTGTTAGAACCGGGTGACTTTTCCCTATGATGGATAGCATAACAACTTTTCTTAAGGGATTAAGTCTAGTAGTTAGTTTAGGAATTTAGTGTGACTAAATTGAGTTTTGAAATGTAATCTAGCGCCCACAAGCCAACATATGACTTGTTTGGTACCAATATGAATTAAAACCTCGGCATGTGAAAATTTTGAAATAACAAGAATACTACTTGTTGTGATTTTTAGATTCTTACTTTGGCTCTTTGATGCACTAAATAGCTTCTTAAGATACATATGACTTCCTTGAGTTTCATTGGTTCCAATTGAACTTTGGATTTGTATTCCATTTGAGTTTTGCATGTGCCATGTGTGGTAAGCTTTAGTTGAAAAAAAAAATTCTTTTGCGTCATTTGTAGTCTAGAACTTGCCCGGAATGTGCTTCAAGGCGAAATCTTAGAGTAACTTGGTTTGAGAAATGATATTAGGCTTTCCTTGGACAAATTTTGTGCCTAATTTCCTACCCATAAATATTTTTCCTAGTCAACCCTTTTCTTTGGCAACCATGTTACAAAGTATTTTTGGGAAACCCGACCTCCCTAAGTAATTTAAAGCATGAATATAGGCTAAAAGCCTAAGTTTAGGGGTGGAGGTTGATAAAGTCGTNGGGGGGGGGGGGGGGGGGGGGGGGGGGGAGGAGAAGAAAGGGTGAAGGAAGTGGACTTTAATTATCGAAAAAAATTATAGGACTTAGGGAGGTTTGAATCATTCTTGCTCCATACAACCCTTTATGTCCTAATTGATTTTGAACCAAGTATGTCTAAATTAGTGGAGAAATACATGAAGAGCAAGCATATGGTACTACTTGTGTGCATTTGAACATCTTTGTGAGTGAGAGAGAGTTAAATTCTCTATTTGGCATCCCTCCTATGTTTCGAATTGAAATTTGTGAGTTTGGGATTCTTTCTCAAAGTGTGAGGGCACATGAAACTCGAGTTGTGAGACTAATCCCATTTTCAATTGGGAAGAATGAGCGAGGGAAGAAAATAGTGATAGAGAGGCAAATTTTGAATCTTTAATGTCATGACTTGGGTGTTACTTTGGTTAATATGTTGTTTAAATTATTGAAAATGAAATGTACAAAAAGATAGTGATTCATATGACTTGGATTAATTGTGGGTACCAACCAAAGTCATTAGTTTGAGCTTGAATTGACCTTTTTGACTTAGAATAATTCTTGACTTGCCGTAGTGCCTAAATGATCTTATCCTTGATTAGATGTTCTTTGTTTTTTAATTGCTTGAGGACAAGCAATGGTTTAGGTTTGGGGGTTTGATAAGTTGGTACTTTACCAACTTATCTCCTCTCAATATTTAGTCTTTGGTGTAATTTTGATAGAAAAGTAGGACATTTTCTGAGGTTTATTGGCAATTTTCAGGTATTATGTGATTTAGAGAAGAAATGAAGAAATCAAGTCAAAATAGGACAAAATGAACGGAAATGACTGAAGTCAGATGCTATTCGCGATCGCAAGGATTGACCTGCGATCGCAGAAGTCAACAAGAGCGTGAACCGCGATCGCACAGTTGATTAGGCGATCGTGGAGAAAGAATGTGACCCCTGCTTTGAAATGTACTACGCGATCGCAATGAGGAATACGCTATCGCAGAACTTGAGGACTAAAACTTACGCGATCGCAGGAAAGGTCACGCGATCGCAAAGCTTCAGGAGTAATGCCTACGCGATCGCAAACATAGTTCCGCGATCGCGGAGAACAAAGATCTGGGCGAAAACTGGGCAGATTTGTAATTTCATATTTTTATCCCCAATTCCTATATACTCGACCTAGCAGCCATTTTTTGGCATATCTTTGGACATATTTTGAGCTTTGTAAATATATTTTGAGTAGAGAAGAACAAGTATTGATTTGTGGGTTTGCACACACACTTTGGATTTGTAGATTTCGACATTGTGGTGAAGTTTTCTTTACCCATTTGTGTTTATTTCTTCATTTCCTTGCTTTGTATTGTATATCTAAGTGTGTAGTATTTTTCCAACACTTGAATATGGTTTATGGGAATATTCATATTTAAAGTGTGGATTAAATACCTTGTTGTGCTTATGTATTGAATGATTTTATTATATTTGTGAAGTGGGTGTTTGTTATTTTAATTATTCTTGTTCTTTAATGTTTCCAAAGGGATTAGCTAACCCTAGGACTCGCCCATTAACTCCGAATTAGTTTTGGAAAAGATTATTTGGGGTTGGGAAAGATTAATTAACAAGAACTTGAGGATTTAACCCTCATTTTATAGATTCTACCTAGGGATAGGATTGAACTACTTGTAGCCAAACCCGGAAGTGCTTAATCTCCTAATTGGGTTAGGGATAATTCAATTAGGAAGTCTTGTTAGTCTTTGGGAAAAGCTAATTAAGAAATGTTATCCGTGGCTAATTAACATTACCCGCTCATATTTGTAAAATTGTGAAATACATTGGATCGTTACTCGAGTGTAATACTCGAAGAACCGATACTTGTTGCCATTGATCATTTTAATTGCTTTCTAGGTTAGTTTATATTTTCTCATTTAGTTATAAAAAATTATCAAAAACCCAAAATCGTATTTGTTTGGAACTGCACGATAAGTGATAATTCTCTAGCATTCCTAAACGCCCTCATAGTGTTCTCTGTGGGATTCGACCCCAACTTTGTTGGGTTACTATATTTGACAACGATCTCTTGCACTCTTTTAAGGTGTAAATTGAGCGTATCAATGAACATCTTGGGCTAGTGGTGTCCCTTCTACTAGTAGATATGCCAAACTGCCCTAACTCTCTACCCTTATACTCAAGGCACCAACCACCATGTTGGCCTTCCCGCGATGATATAGAATATTGATATCATAGTCATTAAGCAACTCTAACCAATTCTGATGCCGCAAGTTAATATCTTTCTACTTGAATAGATGTTGGAGACTCTAGTGGTCGGTATATACCTCATATGGGACACCGTACACATAATGCCTCCAGATCTTCAATGCATGAACAATAGATGCTAATTCCAAGTTGTGCACTGATAATTCTTCTCATGAACCTTCGGCTGCCGAGATGTTTATGCAATCACCCTACCGTCTTGCATCACACCACACCAAGCCCAATACGGGACACATCATAGTACATAATATAAGACCCTGAACCCATAGGTAACACCAACATTGGGGCTATAGTTAAAACAGGCTTGAGCTTTCGAAAGCTCGCCTAAAACTCCTCGGACCATTTGAAATGATCACCCTTCTGGGTCAATCTAGTCATAGGTGCAACAATGTATAAGAAACCCTCTATTATATGGTGGTAAAACCCTACCATACCAAGAAAACTCCAAATCTCAGTAGCTGAAGACAGTCCGGGTCTTCTCTGAAATGCTTCAATCTTCTTCGAATATACCTTAATCCCCTCACTACACACCACATGACCCAAAAACACCGTTGAATCAAACCACAATTCACAATATGATAACTTTACATAAAACTTTTTCTCTCTCAAGGTTTAGAGCGCAATCCTAAAATGTTTTTCATGATCCTCCTAGCTGTGACCTCAAATCAATCTTTAAGAACACTCTAGCACCTTGTAGCTGGTCAAATAAGTCGTTGATGCGAGTACCTGTTCTTCATTGTGACCTTTTTCAACTTCCTATAATCAATACACATCTAAAAAGAACCATCATTTTGCTTCACAAACAGAACTGGAACACCCCAAGGTGACACAACCCTTATCAAGCAACTCTTGCAGATTTTCCTTTAACTCTTTGAGCTCTGATGGTGCCAAACGATATGGTGGAATAGAAATGGGATGAGTGATCGACAACAAGTCAATACCAAAATAGATTTCTCTATTGGGTGGCACGCCCCGAAGGTCTACTGGAAATACATATGGAAAGTCTCTCACTTGGTAAATTGACTCAACGTTAGTAGTATCATCACTGAAATCTCTAACAAAGGATAGATATATATCACACCCCTTCTCAAAAATTCACTGAGCCTTTAGAAAGGACATAAACCTACTAAGAATATTATCCAATGGACCCTCCACTCGAACCGTGGCAAACCTAGAATAACTAGTGTCACGGTCTTGGCGTGACAATCAAGAATAATGTTATAGGGCAACAACCAGTCCATGAACATAATCATATCAATGTCTACATATTGAGTAGCAATAGATCAT
Organism: Nicotiana undulata; assembly: GCA_005239495.1. Classification (NCBI taxonomy): domain Eukaryota; kingdom Viridiplantae; phylum Streptophyta; class Magnoliopsida; order Solanales; family Solanaceae; genus Nicotiana; species Nicotiana undulata. The sequence goes on along the minus strand of ML269306.1, from coordinate 19,316 downwards.
CTCTAGTCTCAAAACCACTAATAATTACTAAACACCGATACACACGGTCCATAACAATAGAATCTGCAAAATGCATGTGTTTACAGGAGAACTCAAAGAATAATAAGATATGTCAAAATACGGAGCAAAGGAAGATGGCACATATGATACGTGGAGCCCAGATAAAATAAAAAAGAAGCATCATTGTGACATACCGGAACAATACCTATGACGACATTATCTGAAGTAATAGCCTCCGTCAAACGCAGAGAATCTAGCTTGGCCTCCCCCTCTAGGGAAACCTCAATCTACTTGACCTCCACCTCTTGTGGTGGTGCACGTGGAGCGGAAACTAGAGCAGTAACCATGGCCTGCAAACCCCGTGGACCATGTGGAATCTGTGGAGCCTCTTTAGTATGTGGAGGTGCACCCCTCCTGAGTTTGGGGCAGTGTCTCACCATATGTTTGGTATCACCATACCCAAAGAAAGCTCTTGGTGGCGTGGGTGTGAAAAGTAACCCTGGCTTTGTCAATTGGACTTATCACCGAAGGCACCCTGTGCAGGAGGTGCAATAGATAGTGGTTGTTCAAAATGGGCAACCTGAGTCCTCGGAATAGCCGAAGCACCACTAGAAGATGGAAGTGTTGAATGAACTGGACGGCTCACATAGCCTCTACCATAATAGGATATATATAGAGCATGAGTACAACTAGATCCTCCACAATCTCGATGCCTCTTAGCCTCACTTTCCTCCCTCTCACGACCCTGCATACCCTCCAACCTCCGGGTTGATCTCCACCACCTGGTGGTTCGGAGTATCTGTCTCCAACTCGCAACCCATGTTGAATGTAATACCATTGTTCAACCCCTCAATGAATTTGTTGACTCTCTCTTTGACAGTAGAACCAAGGAAGGTGCATGTGTGGACAACTCACTGAATCTGGTGGCACACGCTGACATTGTCATAGTACATTGGAACAATTGCTCAAACTCTGTGCGCCATGAATCCCTAAGGGTCTAGGGAAAAAGTTGTCTCAAGAATGTCTCTCAAACCTGAGCCCAAGTAAGTGAAGTTGCATCGGTTGGGCTACCCTCCTCGAAAGCCTGCCACCACTGATACGCTGCTCCTGACAGCTGGAATGTAGTAAAAGAAACTATCATCATCTCCATAATACAATGGTACGAATAATACGGTGGCACTTTTCAAGAAAACATGTGTTTCTCGGTAGCTAGGCTACCGTAAGCAAGAGGATGATACTTCTTAAACCTCTCAAGTCTCAGCTACTCTTGCTTCTATTCCACTACCCTAACCTCGGGCTGAATAGGAATAATAGGCTACACTAGAATAACTACCGGGACATTATCCACTTGGACATGCTACTCTAGAGTATGTGTTCTGGGAGTCTAGGCTCCTTCCCCGACCTGAGATGTAGCTGGTGTGAGGGGAATCAATCCCGCTTAAGCCAGAGCTTTGAATATGCTCATAAACGTTTATAGGGTCTGCAAAAGAGTAGGATGACAACAGGTGACTCGGGTTCCTGTTTCTTAGTCGGAGCTACCGATGGCTCATCAGTCGTTGCTCGAGCAAGTGCTCTAGCTACACCATGTGTCCCTCCTTGGCCTCTTCCTTGGCCCCGGCCTCTGGCGACACTATATCTTTCTTCATTATCCTCCACCAATAGTGCTGCCTCAAATTCCGATACATCTCAACAACAACTGTATTAATGAAGTATCTCGAATTGTGGGCCTCCTCGAGAATCAACTCATGCAACCCATCCACATTTGGCATACATATTTGGCTCTATATCAGCAACTCCCCGTCAATTCAAATAAAAACCTCCTTGGCATCGCCTTGTTGTACTGTGTCCTTAGGGATAAGAAAATAAGGGTCACTAACGTTCTCTGATGTGCTCATATAAGGAAGACCAAGAAACCAAGCAAGCAAGAAGCCATACGGGCTTTGAAACATCCAATCTAACAAACTGATTAGCTAAGGCCTAAACATCTTGGGCTAGTGGCCTCTCTGCTATCGGTAGATATGCCATACTACCCTAACTCTCCACCTTTCTATTCAACCACCTCGTTATCCTTCACCCGATGATATTGAATAGTGATATCATAGTCATTAAGCAGCTCTAACCAACTCAAATGCCGCAAGTTAAGATCTTTCTACTTGAATAAATGCCGGAGACTCTGGTGGTCAATATATACCCCACATGGACAATGTACACATAATGCCTCCAGATCTTTAATGCATGATTAAAAGCTGCTAATTCCATGTCGTGCACTAGATAATTCTTTTCATGAACTTTCAAGTGCATCAAGGACGAGGATGCGAAAGTGTTGATGGACGAGGCACTCATTATGAGAAGATGGCAGACATACTTCCATAAACTATTGAATGATGAGGGGGTAGATGAATTGTGCTGGGTGAGTTGGAGCACTCTGAGAGTCAGGGAGGCTTTTGGGTACTGTAGGCGGATTACGGTAGAGGAGGTGGAAGGAGCGATGCGTAGGATATGCGGGGGCAGAGCAACGGGGCCAGACAAAATTCTGGTGGAATTCTGGAATAGCGTGGGGCGAGCAGGTTTGGAGTGGCTCACTAGGCTGTTTAATGTTATTTTTAAGGCAAAGAAGATGCCCAAAGAATGGAGGTGGAGTACGATGGTTCCGATTTACAAGAACAGGGGTGATATCCAAAATTGCAACAATTATAGAGGTATCAAGTTATTGAGTCACACTATGAAGGTTTGGGAGAGAGCGGTGGAGGCCAGGGTGAGGAAGTGCGTGTCTATTTCCGAGAACCAGTTTGGATTCGAGCAGAGGCGTTTGACTACGGAAGCGATTAATTTGGTAAGGAGATTAGTGGAGCAGTACAGGGAAAGGAAAAATGATTTACATATGGTGTTTATTAACCTTGAGAAGGCATACGATAAAGTTCCGAGGGAGGTACTGTAGAGGTGTTTGGAGGTTAGCGGCATTCTGGTAGCGTACATTAGGGTGATTAAGGATATGTATGATGATGCTAAAACTCGGGTAAGGACTGTAGGTGGTGACTCGGACCTTTTCCCTGTGGTGATGGAGTTACACCAGGGATCGGCTCTTAGCCCATTTTTGTTTGCCTTAGCGATGGATGTACTGTCACGTCACATCCAAAGGGAGGTGCCTTGGTGCATGTTATTTGCCGATGATATAGTGTTGATTGACGAGACGTGTAGCAGAGTTAACACGAGGTTGGAGGTTTGGAGACAGACCTTGGAGTCTAAAGGTTTCAAATTGAGTAGAACCAAGACATAATACTTGCAGTGCAAATTCAGTGAAACCCATGATACAGACGTAGAGGTTAAGCTTGATGCTCAAGTTATCCCCAAGAGAGTGAGTTTTATGTATCTCGGGTCTATTATCCAAGGTAACGGGGAGATTGACGAAGATGTCACACATCGCATCATAGTGGGGTGGATGAAGTGGAGGCTCGCTTCCGGTGTTTTATGTGATAAGAAGGTGCCGTTAGGACTTACGGGTAAGTTTTATCGAGTGGTAGTTCGACCTGCTATGTTGTATGGGGCTGAGTTTTGGCCAGGCAAGAACTCCCACGTGCAGAATATGAGAGTAGCAGAGATGAGGATGTTGAGATGGATGTGTGGGTGTACCAGGCAAGATAAAATTAGGAATGAAGCTATCCGGGATAGAGTGGGAGTAGACTCTGTGGAGGACAAGATACGGGAGTTGCGGCTGAGATGGTTCGGACATGTTAGGGGAAGAAACATTGAAGCCCCTGTCAGAAGGTGTGAGAGGTTGGCCATGGAGTATTTGAGAAGGGGTCGAGGTAGGCCTAAGAAGTACTGGGGAGAAGTGATTAGGCAGGACATGGCGTTGCGTCAGCTCACTGAGGACATGACACTTGATAGGAGGGTGTGGAGGTCGAGGATTAAGATAGAGGATTAGTAGGTAGTTTATAGTGCTAAATGATAGGCTTAGTAGCATGCATTTCCCTTCATATTCTTTGTTTTTTATTATGGTATGTGGTTTTGTTTGCCTCAGGTATTGTATTCCGTGCTGCTATTATTGGATATTGTTTTTTTTCCTCTTTCTTTTTCTTTTATTTTTCTTTTTCTTTTTTCTTTCCTTCCTTTCTTCCTTCTCCTTCTTCTTACCCTTTCCGAGTCGAGGGTCTATTGGAAATAGCCTCTATACCTACATTAGGTAGGGATAAGGTCTGCGTACATACTACCCTCCCCAGACCCCACATGTTGGGATCACATTGAGTTTGTTGTTATTGTTGTAACCTTCAGATGCCGAGATGTTTAGGCAATCACCCTACCGTCTTGCATCACACCGTTCCAAGACCAATACGTGACACAACATAGTACACAATTTAAGACCATGAACCCATAGGCAACACCAACATTGGGGCTATAGTTAAAGCATGCTTGAGCTTTTGAAAGCTCGCCTCACAATCCTCGGACCATCAGAAATTATCACCCTTCTGGGTCAATCTTGTCATAGGTGCAACAATGTATAAGAAACCCTCTACGAAATGGTAGAAATACCCTGCCAAACCAAGAAAACTCCATATCTCAGTAGCTGAAGACAGTCTGGGCCATCTCGGAAATGCTTCAATCTTCTTCGAATATACCTTAATCCCCTCACTCCACATGACCCAAAAACACCACTGAGTCAAGCCCGAATTCACAATTTTAGAATTTTGCTTATAACTTTTTCTCTCTCAAGGTTTGGAGAGAAATCTTCAAATGTTTTTCATGATCCTCCCAGCTGCGGGAGTACACCAAGATGTCGTCGAAAACTCAGTGATGAATGATTGAAGAAATGGATTGAATACACTATTTATCGAGTGCATAAATGCTTGTGGGTCATTGGCCAGCCGAAATGACATCACAAAAAACTTGTAGTGACCATACGGATCCTAAAAGCTGTCTTCAAAATATTCGGATCTGGAATCTTCAACTGATGATACCTTGACCTCAAATAAATCTTTAAGAAATTTCTAGAACTTGTCAAATAAGTCATTGATGCGCGGTAATGGGTACCCATTCTTCATTGTGACCTTGTTCAACTGCCTATAATCAATACACATCTAGAATGAACCATCATATTTCTTTACAAAACAGAACTGGAGCACCCTATGGTGACACAACCCTTATCAAGCAACTCTTGCAGCTGTTCCTTTAAATCTTTCTGCTCCGCTGGTGCCAAACGATATGGTGGAATAGAAATGGGATGAGTGCTCGGCAACAAGTCAATACCAAAATAGATATATCTATCGGGTGGCATGCCTGGAAGGTCTGCTGGAAATACATATGGAAAGTCTCTCACTTGGGAGATTGACTCAACTATAGTAGTATCATTACTAACATCTCTCACAAAGGATAGATATACATCACACCCCTTCTCAACAATTCACTGAGCCTTTAGAAAGGACATAAACCTACTAAGAATATAATACAATGGACCCTCCACTCTAACCGTGGCAAACCTAATATAACAAGTGTCACAGTCTTGCCGTGACAATCCAGAATAGTGTTATAGGGAAACAACTAGTCCATGCCCACGATCACTTCAATGTCTACATATTGAGAAGCAATAGATCAACTATAGTCTCAAAACTACTAATAATTACTAAACACCGATACACACGGTTCATAACAATAGAATCTCCCACAAGCGTGGACACATATACAGAAAAACTCCAAGAATCACAAGATATATCAAAATACAATGCAAAGTAAGATGACACATATGATACGTGGAGCCCAGATTAAAACAAAAATTAAGCATCATTGTGACATACCGGAACAATACCAATAATGACATCATCTGAAGCAGTAGCCTCCGTCTTACCCAAAAAAGTAGAGAATCTAGCTTGGCCTCCCCCTCTAGGGTAATCTCAATCTGCCTGACCTCCACCTCTAACTGGTGATGTAGGTGGAGCAGAAACTAGAGCAGTAACCATAGCCTGCGAACCACGTGGACCTTGTGGAATCCGTGGAGCCTCTTTGGTTTGTGGAGGCGGACCCCTCCTGAGTCTGGGGCATTGTCTCACCATATGTCTTTTATCACCACTCTCAAAGAAAGCTTTTGGTTGGTGTGGGTGTTAAAATTAACCTTGGCCTGGTCAGCTAGACTTATCGCAGAAGGCACTCTGTGCAGGAGGTGCAATAGATAGTGGTTGTTTAAAATGGGCAACTTGAGACCTCGGAATAGCCGGAGCACCACTATAGGCTGGAAGTGTTGAATGAACTGGATGACTCACATAACCTCTACCATAACAGGCTTTAGGAAGTACACGAGTACCACTATATCCTCCAGAATCTCGAGGCCTCTTGGCCTCACTTTCCTCCCTCTCAAGACCTCGCATACCATCCTACATCCGGGTTGATCTCCACCACCTACTGATACGGAGTATTTGTCTCCAACTCTCGACCCATGCTGAATGTAATACCATAGTTGAGCCCCTCGATGAATCTGCTGACTCTCTCTTTGACAGTAGAACCAAGGCAGGTGCATGTCTAGGCAACTCACTGAATCTGGTGGCATACTCTGACACTGTCATAGTAAGCCGACACAAGTGCTCAAACTCCGTGTGCCATGAAACCCTAAGTGTCTAGAGAACAAGTTGTCTCAAGAATATATCTCAAAACTGAGCCCAAGTAAGTAAAGTGGCATCGGCTGGGCTACCCTCCTCGAACCCTGCCACCACTGATACGCTACTCCTGACAGCTGGAATGTAGTAAAAGAAACTACCCTAATCTTCACAATACCATGGTGTGAAGAATACGGTAGCACTTTTCAAGAAACCTTGCGCTCCTCGATACCTAGGCCAACGTAAGCAGGAGGATGATACTTCTTGAACCTCTCAAGTCTTAGCTATTCTTTTTTCTATTGCATTACACTAACCTCGGGCCAAATGGGAACAATAGGCTACACTAGAATAACTCCCGGGACTTGATCTACCTGGACATGCTGCTCTAGAGTATGTGTTGTGGGAGTCTGGGCACCTCCCCCAGCCTGAGATGTAGCTAGTGTGAGGGGAATCAATCCCGCTGCCATAGCGCTGAATATGCTCAAAAACTGTGATAGGTTCTCCAGAAGTGTAGGATGACAATAGGTGCCTCGGGTTCTTGTCCCTCACTCGAAGCTATCGATGTCTCGTCACTCGGTGCTCGAGAAAAGTGCTCTAGCTACACCATGTGCCCCTCCTCGGCCTCTTCCCTGGCCCCGGCCTCTGGCGACACTATATTTTTCTTCATTCTCCTCCACCAATAGTGCTGCCTCAAATCCTGATACATCTCAGGAGCAACTGGATGAATGAAGTATCGCGAATTATAGGCCTCTTCCAGAATCAACTCATGGAACCCATCCACATTGGGCATACATGTCCGGCTCTGCATCAGCAACTACTGTCATCTCTAATAAAAACCTCCTTGGCATCGACGTGTTGTACCATGTCCTTAGAGACAAGAAAATAAAGGTTACTGAATCTAATGCGCTTATATAAGAAAGACCAAGAAACAAAGTAAGCAAGAACCCAGATGGGCTTCGAAACGTCCAATCTAACAAACTGATTAGCTAAATCTTGAACATCTTGGGCTAGTGGCCTCTCTGCTACCGGTAGATATGCCAAACTACCCTAACTCTTGACCCTTCTACTCAAGGCACCAACCACCGTGTTGGGCTTCCCGCAATGATATATAATAGTGATATCATAGTCATTAAGCAACTCTAACCATCTCCGATGCCGAAAATTAATATCTTTCTACTTGAATAGATGTTGGAGAATCTGGTGGTTAGTATATACCCCACATGGAACACCGTACACATAATGCCTCCACATCATCAATGCATAAACAATAGCTTCAAATTCCAAGTCTTGCACTGGATAATTCTTCTCATGAACCTTCATCTGCCGAGATGTTTAGTCAATCACCCTATCATCTTGCATCACACCGCTCCAAACCCAATACGTGACACATCATAGTACACAATTTAAGACCTTAAACCCATAGGCAACACCAATACTGGGGCTATAGTGAAAGCAGGGTTGAGCTTTTGAAAGCTCGCCTCACATTCATCGGACAATCTGAAATGATCACCCTTCTGGATCAATATAATAATAGGTGCAGCTATAAATAAGAAACCCTTTACAAAATGGTGGTAATACCATGCCAAACAAAGAAAACTCCAAATCTCAGTAGTTGAAGACAGTCTGGGATATATCTGAAATGCTTCATTCTTCTTCGAAATTCAAGATATGGATTGAATACATTATTTATCATGTGCATAAATGCTTTTGGGGCATTGGCCAGCCCAAATGACATCACAAAAAACTCGTAGTGACCATACTGAGTCCTGAAAGTAGTTTTTAGAATTTTTGGATTTCAAATCTTCAACTGATGATACCTTGACCTCAAATCAATCTTAAAGAACACTCTAGCACCTTATAGCTGGTCAAATAAGTCATTGATACGCGGTAATGGGTACATGTTTTTCACCATGAGCTTTTTCAACTTCCTATAATCAATACACATCTAGAAAGAACAATCATTCTTTTTCACAAAAATAACTGGATCACCCCAAGGTGACACAACACTTATCAAGCAACTCTTGCAGCTAATCGTTTAACTCTTTCAGTTTTTCTAATGACAAACGATATGGTTGAATAGAATGGGATGAGTTCTCGCCAATAAGTCAATACCAAAATAGATATCTCTATCGGGTGGCATGCCCGGAATGTATTCTAGAAATGTACATGGAAAGTCTCTCACTTGGGAAATTGAGTCAACTATAGTAGTATCATCACTGACATCTCTCACAAAGGATAGATATACATCACACCCCTTCTCAACAATTCGCTAAGCCTTTAGAATGGACACAAAACTACTAAGAATATAATCCAATGGACCCTCCACTCTAACCATGGGCAAACCTAGCATAAACAATGTCATAGTCTTGGCGTGATAATCCAGAATAGTGTTATAGGGAAACAACCAGTCCATGCCCATGATCACATCAATGCCTACATATTGAGTAGCAATAGATCAACTCTAGTCTCAAAACCACTAATAACTACTAAACACGATCCACAACAATAGAATCTCCCACAGGCATGGACACACATACATGTGAACTTAAAGAATTACAAGATATATCAAAATATAGAGCAATGTAAGATGACACATATGATACGTGGAGCACATACTAAATAAAAAGAAGCATCATTGTGACATACCGAAACAATACCTATGACAACATCATCTGAAGCAGTAGCCTCCGTCCTACCCGACAAAGTAGAGAATCTAGCTTACCCTCCCCCTCTAGGGAATCCTCAATCTTCCTGACCTCCACCTCTAGATGGTGGTGCAGGTGGAGCAGAAACTAGAGCAGTAACCATGGCCTGCAAACCCCGTGGACCATGTGGAATCCGTGGAGCCTGTTTAGTTTGTGGAGACGAACCCCTCCTAGGACTGGGGCTGTGTGTCACCATATGTTTGGTATCACCACACTCAAAGAAAGATCTTGGTGGGCGTGGGTGTTAAAAGTAACACTGGTCTTGTCAGCTGGACTTATCCCTGAAGGCACCATGTGCAGGAGGTGCAATAGATAATTGTTGTTCAAAATGGGCAACCTGAGACCTCGGAATAGCCGGAGCACCACTAGATGTTGGAAGTGTTGAATGGATTTGACGGCTCACATAGCCTCTACCATAATAGGCTATATAAAGGGCAAGAGTACCACTACATTCTCCAGAATCTCGAGGCCCTTTGTCCTTACATTCCTCCCTATCACGACCTCGCATACCCTCCAACCTCCGGGTTGATCTCCACCACCTGCTGATACGGAGTATCTCTCTCCAACTCTCGACCCATGCTGAATGTAATACCATAGTTGAGCCCCTCAATGAATCTGCTGACTCTCTCTTTGACAATAGAATGAAGGGAGGTACATGTCTCGATAACTCACGGAATCCAATGGCATACTCTGACACTGTCATAGTAACTAACACAACTGCTAAAACTCCATGCGCCATGAATCACTAAGGGTCTAGGGAATAATTTTTCTCAAGAATATCTCTCAAAACATATCCCAAGTAAGTGATGTTGCATCGGCTGGGCTACCCTCCTCGAAAGCCTGCCACCACTGATACGCTGCTCCTGATAGCTGGAATGTAGTAAAATAAGCACCCTCATCTCCACAATACCATGGTGCGAAGAATACAATGGCTCTTTTCAAGAAAACCTACGCTTCTCGGTAGCTAGTACACCGTAAGTAGGAGGATGATACTTCTTAAACCTCTAAAGTCTCAGCTACTCCTACTTCGATTCCACTGCCCTAACCTCGGGCCGAATGGGAATAATAGGCTACACTAGAATAACTCCCAGGACCTGATCTACCTGGATATGGTGCTCTAGAGTACGGGATGTGGGAGTCTGGGCTCCTCCCCCGGCCTGATATGTAGCTGGTGTGAGGGGAATCATTCCCTATTAAGCTAGAGCGCTGAATAATGCTCATAAATTGTGAAACTGTAGGATGACAACAAGTCCCTCGGGTTCCTGTCCGTCACTCAGAGCTAACGATGGCTCATCAGTCGCTGCTCGAGCAAGTGCTCTAGCTACACCATGTTCCCCTTCTCGGCCTCTTCCCTGGCCTCGGCCTCTGGCAACACTAGTAGGGGCGCGTGTTTCTCATCATCGTATCCAACAGTGTGTGTCGTCAACATATGTGAGAGTATAGGAAAACTAAGATTTAGATTTTGAAGTCAACCAATTTGCACGATATGGTATCAAAGAAGTGAATTTTCTAAAACTTATGTAGCCTCTCGAAGATAAGTACAGACGTCTCTGTGCCGATCCGAATGACTGTATAAACTTGCTTATGACTTGTAAAACTAATTGGAGATTTGATATCAACTTGTCACGACCCCAATTTCCCACCTCAGGATGTCGTGATGGCACCTAGTCTATAAGACTAGGTAAGCCTAACATGTATAGAGAAACAGTGAAATAATAAAACCTAAAATTTAAACAATTAAACTATCATAATAAATCTCAACAACACGGCTGACAAATAACTCAAAAAATCTGGTGGAACTTAGCCATAAGCGCTACATAATATTCTAAAACATCTACTACAACACTTTTTGATAAAGGAATAATAGTAATGAAAAGATAAGGGAAGGTGATTTAGAGCCTACGGACGTCGGATAGGTATAACTTGAAGTTTCCTAAAAATAGGTAACCAATCAATCTCTAGCGTGCAACACAAGCAGACTATAACGACCCGGTCGGTCGTTCCGTAGAATTTGCACCGTTATTCCTGTTTCTGCCTTGTTATGCATTGTTTAGCTGTTTATGATGTGTTGGAGTAGGTTGGCTTGGGTTCAGAATTGTTGTGGTGAGAATTGAGACACTTAGTCTCTAAAAATAGCTTTATAGTTGGAAAATTTAACTGGGAGTTGACTTATTGGTAAATGATCTCGGAATGCAAATTTTATGGCTCAGATAGCTTCGTTAGGTGATTTGGGACTTAAGAGAGTGTTCGGAATATTTTTGTGATGTCCGGTGTAGAATTAGGCTTGAATTGGTGAAAGTTAGTTTTTGGCGATATCCGGTCGGCAGTGGAAAATAGGCTATCGGAGTCGGAATGGTATTCCGACCATTGGAACAGGTTCATAATGTCATTTTAGATATGTGTGCAAATTTTCAGGTCAATTGGAGGTGTTTTGGATGGTTTCGGCATCGTTAGTGGAATTTAGAAATTTCAAAGTTCATAGGCTTGAATGCGATGTGATTTTAGTGTTTTTGCGTTGTTTTTGGCGTTTCGAAGGGTCGAATAAGTTTGAATGATGTTATGGGATATATTGGTAGGGTTGGTTGAGGTCCCGGGGGCCTCAGATATATTTCGGATGCTCAAACGAGCACTTTTGGTCTTTGAATAATTGTTGGTTTTTCTTGTGTCTAGCAGTAGTGAATTCTTCACTACAATCGTGTGGATTAGTCCGCGATCGCGTAGGGTAGGTTGAGACCAGGCGGGAATTGTGCATCGCGATTACAAAGATAGGGGTGCGATCGCGTAAGTTGAGCGGCCTTGTTTAGTGCGGTCGCGTGGTCCTTGGCGCGATCGCGTAGAGTAATTGGGTGCGTGAGGGGGTAGCTGATGGTGCATCGCGATCGCGTGGTCAGGGTTGCGATCGCGTGAGTTTGGGCCAGGGTGAATCGCGATCGCGTGACTAATGTTGCGATCGCGTAGTATTAAATTTTGGGGCAGCTGTTTTGTTTTTCACGATCGCGTGCCTATTGCCGCGATTGCACTGTGTAAAGACCTGCCAGTATATATAAAGCCCATCTGCGACCTTTGCCCACTTTTCCACCATTTTTAAGCGGGATTAGAGCTTTTTGAGGGTTTATGAAGAGGGAAACGTATGTTCTTCATTGAGTTAAGATTTTTGGACTCATTAACTCGATTATATATGATTAAGGACCATATTAACAGTGTTTAATTGGGAAATATCTGTGGAAAAAGGGGAAACTAGGGCTTGAGTTTAAGAGACCTTCTAGGGATGATTTGAGGGGTCATTTGGACTCCGATTTCAGAGTTCTTTATATGTATGGACTCGTGAGATAATGAGGATCATTTTGGTATACAATTTATTGAGTTCCGAGACGTGGGCTCGGGGGTCGGGTTTTGGCTAATTTCGGAAATTGTGCTTAAGGTTGATATTTTTCTATTGGGTTTCATCCCCCAAGCATATCTTGATGTGAAAAATCTGAACTTGATAGATTTGGAGCACTCGGAATTTGATTCGAGGGGCAAGAGTGTTGTGGAATAGCTTTTCGGGCTAGTTCGAGGTAAGTAATGTCTTTAAATCCTGTCCTGAGGGTATGACACACCAGACTTTACATCCTTTCACAGTTTCGGAGTGGCGCACACACTGGATGACGTGTGTGGGGCGTGCACAAAGTGGAAAAATTGGAAATATGTTCCTTCGGAGGCAACTATTGAGTTGTGAAACTGCTTTTAAACATATGTTAAATAATATCACTATATTTTGATATATTTGGGCTGTAAGCCATGTGTGGGGCCTAGTGTCAATCTGTTTAACCCCTTGGAGCTATTTTATGATATTCTCACTATTTTGATCATGATTTTACACTCAGTCTTTCTTGTTAAATTTTTGAAACTCAAATTTGTTGAAATTGTTATTTCTTGAAATGAAATACTATTTTGGGACGAGAACCCCGTTTATTTATGCCCCGAGTGGCATGTTGAGAGTGTCTGACTGGGTAAGGCCGAGAGCCAATATTGTGAGGATATTTATTATATGAGATAGGCCGAGTGGCTGAGTGATTGATGCCATGATTTTGCTTGTTGATAGCGCTTGGGCGGTAGGAGCCCCTCCGGAGTCCGTACACACCCCTAGTGAGCGCAGGTACCTACTGAGTGCGAGTGCCGAGTGACGAGTGATTGGGAGGCATGAGTGACTCTTACTGAGTGATGGCGAGGTGCTAAGTGACTTATTATGAGTGATGATTTGGCCCGAGGGGCAGTTTATAATGATATTTTGCTGAGCTTTTGATTATGATTCACTTCATTTTTCATACTTAGATTTTTGGGAGTTTTACTGATAAACATTTGAAAATATACTTGTTCAAAGGATTTTTACGGAAACTGGTTTTCACACATATGTACTAGATGTATACTTTATATTGGCTCGGTATTTTACTATTTGTGAATTGGTGTTTTGTGCTGTGTGTTTCTGATATTCAGACATAATTTATTTTCATTACTACTGAGTTGGCGTACTCATCATTACTCCTTACACCTCTATGTGCAGATCCAGGTACTGGTTTTGGAAGTAGCTGTCCAGCGTCAACAGCTTCTCCATTTCCCTTCCTGCATTAGTATTTAGTATTTTGTTCTGAGACATTGTTTTATGACATTAGCAGTGTTAGTATTATTCTTAGATGCTCATGATCATTTAACTCCAGTCCTGGGGAATAGTTTAGACTGTTAGATTATATTATTCTTTGTTAAATACTTAGAGAAATTTTATACTTGCTGTGGAATATTATTAATGAGTTTGAGGGAATTTTATTGAAAGAATTGTGTAGTTATGTGATAGTGGCTTGCCTAGTTCCACGATAATCACGACCAATTAGGATTTGGGGTCGTGACAAGTTTGTATCAGAGTTGTACATCGACGAGTTGTGACTTCTATGGGTGAGATGTGATTTTTAGAATGTTGATAATGGGCCAGTCGGAAGGACTTGAGGCCGGATTTTGACTGTGGCTTGAGTGCTGAGATTTCGTTTGTGTGAGCACCTGTGTTGGGGGACTTATATGTCCGTTTGTGCCCTTATTGAGGGGACTTTGTGACTAGATGACTACATGGTGAGTGTGATATGATAGTTAGATGTATTCAGGTTGTTTGATTGTGACCAGAATAGATTAGCGGGAGATGTAGCAAGAGCCATTGAGTAATTGACTTAAGTCTTAAGTTAGAATATGGCCTCGAGTTGTGAGTGTAGTGAAAGACCTCTCGTGTAGAGTAGTTGTGGAGTGGAGTGGATTTTCCTATTGCGTTTTGGATCTTGGTGATGTCGTTTGGGCCGAAGAATGCCCCAGCAGAGTTCATGTATTTGATTAATGGTGTATTCCATCTGTATTAACACTCCTTTGTTATTGTATTTATTGATGGCATCATGTCGTACTCTCGTAGCCAGGGGTAGCATACTCATCATTTGATGATGGTATTACAAGGATATAGGGAGGAGACGCCTTGTGCGAAGTTCTCCAAGTGTGAATTTTTGGCTTAGTTCAGTAGCATTCTTGGGACACGTGGTGTCATGTGAAGGTATGCATGTGGTCAGAAAAGTGTGAGTAGAGCTTCCAGAAGCTCAAGATTTCCTTGACCACAACTCCAGTGTTAGTATTGCCATCAGCTTCAGGTTCTTATACCGCTTATTGTGATGTCTCGAGGGCAGGCATTAGTTGTATTCTGATGTAGGAGGGTAAAGCAATTGAGTAATAGCTATGATCTTCGAAAGTGTATAGAGAGATATCAGTTTGAGGCTAAGAAGGCAGGGGTATCTCTTGCGGGTTGTCCCGAGGTGTGTGGTCCTTATGTTGATCTGTAGTAAGTTCTCTTCTACCAGTAAATGATGTATGGTGTAATTTGAGTTTAGATCGCTTGTGGAAGTTGGCATGACCATTTCAATGGTGGATGCGAGATTTGTATTCGATTAGAGGGTTAGATGGTTTGGGTCATATGAGCTTATGAAGGATCTAGTTGAATCTCACCACAGTATGGTGGTAGTGATAGCGTATGGGCATTGTGAGTTACTATTTGTCTTGGTCGTTGGCTTTGAGCCAAGTGGGGGAGTCCGCTAATGATAAGTTGATTACACGATTATGTGTTGTACTGGTTTCGGTGCGAGGTATATTGGTGAATCAGCTATGACCTGCAGAGGCGGAGTCTGGGAATGACTCGAGTAATGGAAATTTCTTTGATACAGGTTGTAATGTACTTTACGGGTAATGGAATTTGTTGAATGATTTAGTTGTGCTTGAAGGTGTAGTGTGTGCAGCGTATGCATTTTCTTGTTGCTTTAATGTGTGGATTACTTATCCTAGTACGTGGTTTGCAAGCGGGGTCAGGTCGTTCTGTTTACTTGGTCAGGGTAATTGATATTTGCATAGAGTGGAAGACTCTTGAGAATGGTCCCGATGGGTTCAAGGTTATACGTAACAATTGGGGATCTTCAAGAGGTATGTTTGGCTAGAAACTGAGATTTACGTGGAATGTGTCAAGGCTTGTGGTGTAGTTACATTATCATGGATTCTATCCCTCAGTATCAGGAAGGGAAGGTAATGACTTAAATTCGCAGGAACTCTCTTCAGGGTAAGTATTTCTAATGTGGTGCTTTGGGGATATTTGAGAGAGCATTCAGCGGCTTATCAGCCTTAGGCAATATATTTTATGCTCGGGTTTCGTACGGTGAGTCAGGATTGAGAATTGCGATATTATGGCAAGAAGAAGTATCAATTCGAAGGTAAGTCAGAAGGAACTTGAAGGAATAGAACAGCTTGGTAGTAGGTCGGATCGGCATGATAAATAATAAGGGATATGATTAGTTTTGTGGGTGTTATGAAGTAATGAGTTGTTATAGGTGCTTCTTATAAGGTGGAATGCGTAGCTTGGTTGAGTTAGAAGGATTCAGTCCTTACGGTTTTGTGTTGTACAAATGGGATTCAGAGAGTTCTTCAGGGTTTCTACCACGGTTAGAGATGTATATTTTCTACTGGCGTGAGGGGCATGTGATGTATAGTGATTTTTCTTCTAGATGGGATCAAGTGGGAAGTTCTTATACTTATCATAGGATGGCGTAGTGTATGCGGTATGTGGTGTAGAGTTGAGAGATTGCATATGTGAAATTCTTAGACAACATCGGCAGTTTTAGATGACTATGTAGATGATATCACTAATTGGTATGACTGGACGATGGTATACATTCTAAAATGACAATGTGTCGAGTTAAGGGTGCTTCATTGGAATTACGACGCTTTCTTGTTGGATTGATTGCGGATATTCAAGATTGCTTGGTGACACAAAATAATTATGGGGCTATCCCTCGTGGAATTATTGAGTATTAGAGACATGTTATATATTCAAGTGGTGGAGTTTGGATCAGATATGGTAAATTTGTGCGCTTCATGGACTTTGAGACTAAGAGCTCTAATAAACAGATTATTTTGTGGTTGTGAACTATGAGGATGCAAGCAAAGCTAGTCAGGTGTTAGTATATGTCATGATTAAGTCATTCTAAATCGTTGGAGAGTTATCTACCTGATGTGGATGACCAAAGTTGATTTAGAATTATTGGTAGGCCAGTATGGGTGTGTGTTCTACACTGAGTCGGAATTGTTGACTCTGAACTGCTATTGTTGAGGGATGTACCATTCGATTGTCATTGAGATTATTCGTGTTTTGGAGTGATCTATGAGTTAACTTTCGGTGTTTCGAGGAGATGTGATTGTTGGTTATATGTGCATAGGGTGTGGTTCTATCTGGGCTTGATAGCGAGATTTGAGTAAGGTAAGTAATTAGGTGTTGCAGGATTGAGACGTATTGGTTATGTTCTTTCTGGTTCGGGTGGTATGGTATTTTCCGATTTCCCCCGTGGTTATGGAAATACAATTTGAGTAATTGATGTCGAATTTCGCATGGTTATTGATTTGAGCAAGGTGGCTTGGAGTATTTCATGTGGTCCAGCGGTTGGATGGGATCACGCTTTGCAGCGAAGTTAGGTAGAGGTGTGATCCTTGGTGTCAGATTCTTGTGTTATGATATTACGGTGTGTGCCAGGCTTTTAGCACGATGTGGTAATGGTAAGTGTTAGTGGCAGGATAGTCCTCTCGTGTGAGTCTTCTTTATTTTTTGAATTGAGCTCTTGGGATGTTGTTATGGAGTGCACGAGTTGTACAAGTTATGGCTCTGGATGGTATAGATGCTGATAGGACGAATGGTTACTGGTTTCTACGTGTTCCTTGCATCATTGGCACCAAATGAAGGTGTGAAAGCGAGGCTTTGTTTGATAAGAGGTTATTTACCGGTATTGGGCTGTTATGAGCAGCTATTATGACTAGGAGTCATCACTATGAGTGTTGAGTCATGTGGTATATTATGTGATTACATATTGGGTTACGGATATGTCTTGATACGGCGTGTTCAAACTATTTCAGCTTATAGTCGTGGAAATTGGATCTTGTAAATTATTTCTGAAGTGGAAATTTGGTTCTCTAAGGTTTATGGGTAAGAATTGGACTTTGAAATTTTAATTGTGTTGTGATATTAGACCTATATGGGATAGGGTGGTGTGGGATCACCTCCGAATATGTGCATGGTAGGTTACAAAACAATTTTGGTGGTGTTTGGAACAAATCTAGGCACGTTCGAGGACGCACGTATGTTTAAGTGGGGGAGAATGTAACGACCGGTCGGTCGTTTCGTAGAATTTGAACCGTTATTCCTGTTTCTGCCTTGTTATGCATTGTTTAGCTGTTTATGATGTGTTGGAGTCGGTTGGCTCGGGTTGAGAATGGTTGTAGTGTTATGACCCGGTCCGTCGTTACGCAGTATACGCATCTATTCCTTTATTTCTGACTTGTAGTAGCTCGGTTAGACTGTTCATGAAGTGTTGGGGTTGGTTGGTTCGAGTTCGGAGCGAACATAGAGTGGATTGAGACACTTAATCTCTAACTAGAGCTTTAGAGTTGGAAAAGTCAACCCAGAGTTGACTTATTGGTAAATGACCTCGGAATGCGGATTTTATAGTTCGGATAGTTTCGTTAGGTGATTTGGGACTTAGGAGTGTGTTCAAAATATTTTTAGGATGCCCGGTGTAGAATTAGGCTTGAATTGGCGAAGTTAGTATTTTGGCGAATTCCGGTTGATAGGCGAGATTTTGATCCGAGGGTCGGAATGGGATTCCGAGAGTTGCTGTAGCTTCATTAGGTCATTTTGGACTTGCCCGCAAAATTTCAGGTCATTCGGAGATGGATTGGTTGGGTTTTTGATCAAATGCGTGTTTCGGAAGTTTTTGGGAATCATAGGCTTGAATTTTATGAGAATTTATGATTTTGGTGTTGTTTTTGGTGTTTTAATGGATCGACTAAGTTTGAATAACCATGTATGATACTTTGGTATGTTTGGTTGGGGTCCTGAGGGGGCTCGGGTTTGATTTCGGACGTTAAACGGAGAAATTGGGACTTGAAATGCAGCTGAAGCTGCTACTGCTGGTGTGATCGCACCTGCGATGCTTGGGCCGCAGGTGCGGACATTGCAGGCGCGAGAGTGAAGGCACAGGGGCGTAAATTCGTCGCAAGGGCGGAACGAGAATCGCATCTGCGAAGTCGCAGGTGCGAGAAATATACCGTTGTTGCGGTAATGCCTGGGCAGACCTATAAAAAGGCAGCCTTTGCGAAATTTGTCCTCTTTCACCATTTTCACACGCGGGTTGGAGGTTTTGAAGGGATTTTGAAGAGGGATTTCGTTGTTTCTTCAAGGAGGTAAGTTTCTTGGACTCAAAACTCGTTATATTGTGCATTAAGAACGATTTTAGGTTGAAATCATGGGTAAAAACAGTAGAAAAATGGTGGTTAGGGCTTGGGCTTAAGAGAGGAAGAATGGGGGGATTGGAGGACCATTTGAGGTCCGATTTTCGTATTCTTGGTATGGTTAGACTCGGGAAAGGACAAGGAACCTATTGTTGTAAAAATTTCTGACTTTCGAGACGTGGGCCTGAGGGCCGGGTTTTGACCC
>MDKH01119925.1:0-25874 GCA_005239495.1 Nicotiana undulata | reverse complement strand
GCAGGTGGTGTGGCTTAAAACAACCAATTTATTGCCCAGTTTTTACCCAGATTTCCGACCGACATCGGTCGGAAATTAATTAAGTCGATCGGAAATTTCAAATTCATTGCCCAGTACAATTCAAGTTTTGCGACCGAATTTCGGTCGGAAATAGTGAATATATATATATATATATATATATATATATAAACAAATTATGAATTTAAATATATTTCTAAAAACAAATTAATAATTTACAAATAATTATTTAATTTAATAAAATTATATTTGTTTTAAATTTCCGACCGATTTCGGTCGGAAACTAAAATTTAATAATCAGTCAACGAGTTGATTTTTGCGACCGATTTCGGTCGTAAATTTCCGATCACTGCGCGGTCGGTGCTTGTTTGCGACCAGCCATTCCCCGTCCAATTAAAATCGGTCGCAATTTAGTCGAAAATTGCTAATTTGCGATCGACTTCGGTCGAAAATTTCGGACGGAAAATACCTAAATTCTAGTAGTGATTATAAGATCCCAACATTTAGGCCAAAGGTTGATAAAACATAATATCAACTTTTGTTATTGAGTCAAAATTCATTGGTAGGCAGACAAGTATTTTGTGATAAGGGCAACATGCATTGAGAACGGCTAAGAGCTGCAGCTTACTTCATCATCAAGTAGTACGTCGACCGCCCAAGTAGATGGACTGATTCCCTTTCCAGAATAACAGTTCTGATTTTGAGATCAGCGTACGTACGAGTGGAAACTCCCCATTTGCATATGAGAAACAAACAAGGAAAGAAAGAAAGAATATGTTTTGCCGACCTGATCAAGTTAACTACTTTTGGTCACCTAAGCACATGCTGAGTGCAATCTTCTCGTAGAGCTTATCCACCACCTCTTGTAAGATTTTTTTTTCTTCCCTATAGTTGGGTTTTTGTTTGTCATTTCTCCGGAGAAATTAAAAAATAGTCAGATTTATAAGTAATTATTTAAAAATAATTATATTTTCAAAAGTAATTGAAATTTAGTCACTTTTCATGTAAAGATAAATTTGAACGAAAAATACTGTTCAAAATCCAGAAATACGCCAGCATAATATACTGAAATTCCAGTATAATATACTGGAACTCCAGTATATTACACCGATCCAGCATATTATGCTGAAAGTTCATACACAGGTGTTCGAATCTCCAGTATATTATGCTGGAACTTTCCGCGTGTTGGAATTCCAGCTAATATGCTAGAAGTTCATACACAGGTGCACCGATCTCCAGTATATTATGTTGGAACTTTCCGTGTTGCAGCAAAATAGTGGTTATTTTTCAATGACTTTGTAAATGCTGGCTATTTTTGAATGATCAGTCCGAAAATTAGCTAATCCGTGCTATTTTTACTATTTTTCTATCGAATCGACTACTAACAATTATATTGGTTCAATTTTTAAGATTCACAACATTAAACTAATTGTACTGCTAAAATTATTAGTTCAGATTTAATATTTGTTAAATTGTAATAGATTTTTCATATAATTGTGGGTTCAGAATTCAGATGAACTCGTAGTGAAAGGTCTATGCCCGTCGCAGATAACTTTAGCTCAAACTCTGCAAAATATTATTTCAAACTAAGAAAATCAAATAAGTTGTGATAGCACTCTACGGTTAAACTTATAAAGTTTATATTTTGAATTCGCTTATAGCGATACGTAAAAATTACATATTTTAGAATAATTTTGTATATGTTTCTAAAGTCTATTTTTTCTTTCAAAAAAAAAATAAAATCGTACTCTCTCGTATACCATCTTATAAAATATGATGGAGACAGAATCAGCTAAGATAATCAATAATAATAAAAGGAATTTACTACTGTCTTTTCTGGTATCAAGCTGGACTTCATAGGTGGGGGGAACACTAAATCCAAGAAGCCGTAACGTGACCTAAATTAAAACGGCCACCCTTTGGACAAAAACAAAAGGAACCCATTTTGCCCCCTTGTGACAACCAAATGACACAACTTGGCATATTGTGTGACATACACCACCCAATCACCAAATCCAACTAATAAATATCTAAAATAAACTAATAAATATCTTACTTTTTGCATCTAAGGTTATGACCTAACTCAATATAATAAATGAAAAATACAGGAAAAAAAAAGAAATAGATATATGATGAAATAGTCGAGATACTGTTCAATTATGTTACACGTGAATCTACTGTCTCTTAGTGCGAATTATGTATTTTATGAATACTTTTTTAAAATTTGATCTAACATTATTTGTTGGTCCCATGTTCCAAAAGGGCTGAATATGATTTATTTGGGTTGGTTGATTGATTCCTATTTTAATGGTGCACTCAAATCCTAAAAATTCTAATTTTCTAGATATATGTCTTAGACCGATGAAGAGACGGCTTACAGATGCTCATGTCCTTCATGTATCTAAGAGTTCATACGAGTAATGGCTATCTAAGACGGTTTATGAACTTTTCAGTTTCAATCAGGGGCGAAGCTATATTTTTTAAAGAGTGGTTAATTGATCACCCTTCTAAAAAAATGACATCGAATATAGTGTAAAATATTAAGTTTTAAAAGTATATAACATATATTGGACACTCTTTGTCGATTTTTTTATTTTAAATTTATTAAATTTAAATACTCTTCAACAAATTCATGACTTCGCCACTTACTCTAGTGCGCGGAATTGAAAACCCTCCGCAGATGGGCGGAAAATATAAGGGAACTTTATCTCCTAAAACTATAACCGGTAAATAGTCGAAATGTGGGTGACTTTTTTGTGTCGACACTTGCGACAATTAGATGGGTCACATTCAATTTTCCACCTCATAGCTTCTTCTACGTGTTTGGATTAATCACCAACTTGATTGCTGATTATTAATTGAACTTTTGCCACACTATCACTTCTTTTGGTCCAAATACTTCTCATACTTTTCTATACATAGAACTCTTCAAACCTCTCGAAAGGTCAATTATCAACTTTCACGTGATCTTGTCACTTGCAACTTTCTCCCCCTTGTCACTTGCTTGACCAACTTGCATCATCCTTTAATATTAGTAATATTTTTTTCCTTCCCAATTCTCAAGATCTATAAATAGCAAGTTTTCTTTCCATAACCAAGCAACACAAAATTGGTTGAAAGAATTACAACATCCTTAGTTCTTGTTTCAATATCAAATGAAGAGGCAAAGAGGAAAGATGCAAGGAAATACTAATAAGAGAAAGGTCAAAAAGGGTGTTGAGAAGAAGAGTGAAGAGGTCAAAACACAAGCAGAAGAGAGAAATGATAGTGAAATAAGTGTTATGGCGAAACCAGCCGAGTTGATAGATGAGTGTGATCATTGGATTAATAATGAATGGCTATGTTCATGGAGTAGTGATAATATGGTGGATGAACAAATGTCATGGGGTACATGTTGGTCACCAGTTTGGGACGTGGAATTTATGGGAGAAGCTTATAATAATTTGTACTATGATGTTTTATGGGATGATGATATTTGGGATTTGAAAGCTATTAAGGAAGTTCCAAGTCTATAAAACGGTCCTTATACGACACAAATTTTAATGCATGTGTACCTGACACCGGACAAGAAATCAAAAATAAAGTTTCGTGAGTGAAAAACTTGAAAAAAATATAGAAGATATAAGTGCTAACCAATATTGTTAATGGATCATCTTTGCCATGGCATTAGGTAGCTCAAATGGAATTAGTTGAGTGATAGTAAAAACTTAGTTTGGTTTTTTCCAAATTTAGTTGTATATATACGTTGAGAATGTCAATGTATATATAGATGTACATCGTTTTATGAGTACTCTAATGTCTAATTACCAGTCTTTGCATCTTTTTTATTGGTACAATCTGATTTGAGTTCCAAAACGATATAATATCTTGGTTAATTGGAATTGAAACAAGTAATGGACAAACTGAGGGAATTGTAGTGTGATACAGAAAGACAAATGTCCCAATTATTTACAGAATCGTCACTTTGAATTAATTTTTCGTTGTTTCAAGTCATCTTTTATTTGAATCTCTAGTCAAAGGAAGATTTGATTCTTTCATTATTGTCTGCGAAAATAAAGTCCGGATAAAGAATTATATTGACCGGAGAAAATGTGTAAGGCATTTTCCGAGTCCCGTGGTTCTAGCACGGTCGCTTTATTGACTATAACTTAACTTGAATTAATTTTGGACATACTGTGTTTTTATTTGATTTTCAATGTTTTACATATCCGCTTTTATTTATTAAAATTATTAAAGAATGATTTCAATAATATTAAATTGCCAACCGCATGTAACGACTCAACCGGTCGTTTTGAGCAATTTCACTTTGCTCGGTTGTTTAAGGGCATGAGTAGCTCCGTATGATGTGTTATGGCCTATCAGAATCGTCGGTTTTGGCATTTCAGGTTATCCGGAATTGATTTGGGAGTGGTCTAACCTAGAAACTCTAAATTTGAAAAGTTTGACCAAGTTTTTGACTTTTTAGTAAACGAATTCGGATTTGAGTTTTTATGATGCGGTTAGCTTCGTTGGGTGATTTTAGACTAAGGAGTGTGTCCGAAATATTATTTGGAGGTCCGTAGTAGAATTAAGCTTGAATTGACAAAAAATAGAAATTTGACGATTTTGGTCGGCAATAGAAAATTAGGTATCGGGGTCGGAATGGAATACTGTAAGTTGGAGTAGGTCCGTAGTGTCATTTGTGACGTGTGTGCAAAATTTGAGGTCATTCGGACGTGGTTTGATAGGTTTCGGCGTCGTTGGAGAATTTTGGAAGTTTAGAAGTTCTTAGGCTTGAATTCGAGGTTGATTTGGTGTTTTGGTGTTGTTTTGGATGTTCCGGACGTTCGACTAAGTTCGGGTAGTGATATATGCCTTGTTTGAATTATTGGTTAAGGCCTCGAGGGCCTCGGGTGAGTTTCAGATAGGTTTGGGTTACGTTGTGTTCGTTTTTCTTATGTTTCGATGTCGTTTCTTCAAGCATAAATGATATTATATTGAACAAATGAGCTCCAATTTCTTTTTTTGATTGAAACATTAGATCCGTATCGTAATTACGGACCCGTAACAAAAAAAAATCATCAAATTTGGACATTGTATGAGGATTTTATAGTTATTTTACTAAGGTTGTCAGATTTTTCAGATTAATTACGAAATTGCCAATGACGGCGTATTTAAAAATTCTGCACTATTTGTAAATATTAAAACCTACATATCTCCTTCATTATAAGGTCAAATTGAGTGATTCAAAAGCCTAACTTCACTAGAATTTCACAAGGAATCCATTGAAGCCATAAAAAGCAAGTTTCGGGATCATTTTCCACGAGAAATGAGGCAGAATAACTGGCAGAAAAATATATAAAATAAGAGTTTGTTCATTTGGTCATATTTTGAGTTGGGGAGCTTGGATTTGGGCGATATTGGAGGCGATTTTTACCATATGGATTGGGATAAGTGTTCTCTACTCGATTTTCGTTATATTTCATGAATCCATCATCATTTTTGGGATTTGATTGATGATTTTAAAGTGAAATTGAGAAAGTTAAGGTTTGAGTTTTGGAGAGTTTTAAGCGGGGATTTGAGGGACCAAACGGAGTCGAATTTTGACGAATTTTATATGGTTAGACTCGGGAGAGAACGAGGTTTCTAATTATGCCATTTTTGACTGATTTCGAGACGTGGGCCCCGGGGCCGGGTTTTAGCCGATTTCGAATTTTTGGCATATTTATGTAGTTTTTATTGTGGAATTCGATTCTTTAGACTATGTTGATAGTAGTATTCTGATTTTGGTTAGATTCTGAGCTTTTGGAGACTGAGTCCAGAGTCGAGGGCATCCCGGAGTAGGATTTTACGTTGTTGAGGTAAGTAACAGTTTTAACTCTGCCCTTGAGAGTATAAACCCAGAGATTTGATATCATGCGATTATGTGGAGGTGATACCCACGCTAGGTGACGAGGGGTGTACTCCTCGAGGGGTTGAGACGTGGTCCATCCCGTGAGGCTTGAGGCCTAATAGCCATTATCTGTATTTACGTAGTTACTTGTTGTCGAACTTGTGAGCATGTGATTTTTGCCCGACGGAAAATACTCCTACAGATTCAAAATGAGTTTTTCCAATTATTTTAATATTTATAGTATTTTAAGGTGTTTTTTGTTTTTTGTTAATTGTCGCTTGCATTTAGTTGCGTATTTAACGCTTTAAAATCATGAAAAAATACAAAAAAGTGTCTAAAATATTTCTTGAATAGCATTTAGGATTTAATTACATAAGTGAATTTCATCATTAAACAAAAATAAAAAAATAATAATAATATTGGTCATTTTTATATTTTGACTTTATAAAGCTAAAAATCAAGAAAGAAAAAAGAGAGGCCCTTTTAGCTTCAAAATCGGACTGGGCCAAAGCTTTCCATGGCCCAAATACCCCAAACCCCCCATTCCAAAGACCCACACCTGTGACCCGCCCAGAATCGAACCGACCCGCCCCATTCTCCTTTTCTTTTAATCTCAGCCCTTCATCTCCTTTCATCCAACGGACCCAATTAACCCCCCCCCACCCCAGCCATATAGAACCCTAACTAAAATCAAACCCTAACCCTAAAGAACTAACTAAAACGGCGCCCCCTACTGCCATGTGCCACCGCCCAACTCGCCGGAATTGCACTTTTCCGACGATGCGGTTATGGTCCCCTCTCCTTTCTTCCATCTTTGCCACGTTACACGGACCATAACGAACTCCTGACACAAGACTATTCCTCCTTTTCTTTCACGCGCTCCCCAATCTCTCTTGGACGAATTTGAGATCAATGGGTGCCATAGGATCAATATTTTCGATCCTAGCCCTCCATTTGTCGAAAATTCGTCTGATTCAAAGAGATCTATGGGTTGAATTCATTGCTTGGACAAGAAGGCTAGAAGTTTCTAGGTAAGGATATATATAGAGGTTTTCGGGCAAATTTAAGGGGGGGATTTTCGGAAAATAGAAAGGGAAAATTAGGGGTTTGGGTTTGGGATTTTTGGTTTTTGCTCTCTCCCTTTTCCTTTTCGTTTGCCATTCCACAGAAATTTTAGTCAAATTTATTTTTTAGTTCTTTCTGTCTCCCGTTTATATTTCGAAAAATCAAAACCAGAAAATATACACACAAAAAAATTACTTCAGTTTCTGCTTTTGGGTTTTAATTTCAAGTATGAGAATCGAGTGGGGTTTGCAGCCGATTTGAGTTGTCGGCCGTTGTTCGAAATTCGTGGTTCCTGTTCGATTTGGCCGCTGTATTCTCGAGCGGCCTTTTGGATTTGGAGTTTGTAGTTGATTCCCTTGATTCTCTGTTATTAAGAAGAAACTTGCATTTCTCAGGTTCATTCCGTTTCTTTTCTCATTGTTTTCTGTGATTTGTGTTCTTTAAACTTGATATTAGCTTGCTCGCTTAATCTCTCTTCTGTTTGAGTTTTATACTGACGTAGTATCGTTATGGAGAATTTGTGCTTGACTATTGAGCGAGCGTTTGTTTTTCAGTCTAGCTTAACGTGAAGGACATATTTTAAAGGGGTTTATTTAGTCTTATTAAGGTTTTAAAAAGGATAGGTTCACTTCCCTTGTTTGAAAACTGGTAGGTCTCTGCTTGAAATCAAAATATGTATTAAAACTATTTCTTCAATTCAAATATGATATTATGTCTCAATCTTAGGTGCTGGAGTGTTCTTTCTTATTCTAATTAGTTAAAGTTCAAATATGATAAAGTTTTTTGTTCAATTAGTCAGTTCTAGAATATTTATTCATAATTGCATTTTACTTAATCTTGCCTAAAAGGGTCACTGCTGGTGAGACTGGTTTAAAGTTAAAGTTGAATAAATGGGTTAGATGTGTTCACTCTGTCCATGCTCCTTGATTCTACCTTATCCCATTGTTAAGTTTAGTCTCAATTACTTAAACTGGAAATTAATTCATTTGTGGAAGTTGGCTTGTTATTTTGAATAGCTACTACTCATACTTGTGCTCAAATTTGTTCTGTCATGGCTTTACTCCCTGCCCTTCCTTCATTTATTATAGTTGTTTTTTTTAAATTATACTTTCTTTCAATACCCGAATACTTAGTGGTTTGAATTCTATTTGTATAAATTCGTTCGGTTGCTTGGTTAACTGTTGATGCGCACAGTGGTGGCGGGGTGTCTTTCAACATGAGAAGTTAAAATGGAACAAGCATGATTTTTTTTTTGTTTTATTTTTTGTTCGCTAGGAGCATGCTTAGGCTGACCACACTCGGGTAGGCAAATTTTAGGATTTTTCTTTTCTTTTCTTTCATATGAGGTAAGAGGTTGTCCCCGTTAGTTGATCATTATATTCGGGTAATGCTTTGAAGGATTTGTACATATTTTGATCCGGGATATGCCCCAAAGTGAATGTAAATGAAGGCCAAAGACGGACCAAATATCAGGTGGTGACTCTGAGTTAATCCTTTTGAAATGCACTCTTTTGTCACTTTCAAATTTGAAACCCTTTTTGAACTTTACAAAAAAAAAATATTCATTTTAAGAGGGTTTAGTAAAGTTTGAAGTAGAAAAAAAGGGGTGTGAGACATGTTTACCTCAGTCTTTATTATTTGCTAATATGTTGTGATACTTGATGTGGGTTGTGTCCCTTTATTTGTTGATGATGGTGAGGTACATGATTGAGTGATATGATGGCTTGATTGTGAGGATATTAATACCATAGCGCACGAGTTGTCCGCGTAGCACGTGAGTTGACCGTGCGGATACAGGCATTGATATGATGGCCTGGTTGTGAGGATATTAATACCATAGCGCGTAAGTTGACCATGCGGATCCAGACATTGATATAATGACCTGGTTGTGAGGATATTAATACCATAACGCGTAAGTTGTCCACGTAGCACGTGAGTTGACCGTGCGGGTCCAGGTATTGATATCATAGCGCGTGAGTTGTTTGCGTAGTACGTGAGTTGTCCGTGCGGATCTAGGTATAGATATGATGGCACGTGAGTTGTTCGTGCTTAGCGCTTGGGCTTTGGTAGCCCCTCTGGAGTCTGTACACACCCCCAGTGAGCATAAAGTGCTGAGTGATGGATTGACATTGATGTGATGTTGCTGCATTTATCTATTAAATTTCTTTACAACATTTGTTGGTTTTATGGAATTTACCTATTTATTCATGTTTATTGTAAATTATGAAAATAAATTACTGTTTTGCTTAGCTCGTCACTACTGCTCAGTTCCTTAATTATTTTTGTTATTACTGAGTCGGTTGTACTCATACTACACTCTACACTTTATGTGCAGATCTAGGTGAGTTAGAGCGCGACGATCGTTGAGTTCAGGCTGGCTATTGTCGAGGACTGCAATGTAAATGCCAACGTTCGCAGAACCTTGTTACACTTTTTGTCATTTTTTCTTTTGAACAGTTAGACAATTTATATTTCTTAGTTCATAGTTTTAGACTCTCATGACTTAGTGACACCCCGATATTAGGGGGCTTGTTTCCGTATTTTTATATTAATTATATTTAGAGTTGGTTTAGTTTATGAGAAATTTAAATGTTGATATTGTTTTATTAAATTATTAAAATCAATCAGTAGTAATATTTTGGGAAATAAATTTGTCTTGTAACACGATAGGCGATATCATGACCATGGTTAGATTTTGCGTCGTGACACCGCACCATGCAAGAGAATGCGCAACTGAGACGAAATTTATTAGTTTTGTCGTAACGGCTATACGCAAGCGAATTCGCAGTCATAACAAAGAATTATTAGCACGTTATTATTTTTGGAAAACTTACTACATTTTTGATTGAGATGAATTTAAATTGGAACATTTATCACATGTCACAACCACACTATATAAGTGAATTCGTAATTATGAAAAAAAAAAGAGAATTAAAAATAAGGGTGAATTAGAGTTATTGGAAAAAGGTATGAGATTGTTGATGAAATTAATTATTGAAAGCCAAAAATCACGCTATACAAGTGAGTTCGTGTTCGGAATATACCTTATGATTGCTTAGGTGCTAAAATTAATTAACCGTTTAAGTTATTGAATTATTACTATTTTTAGAAGAAATTAAAGACTTGGCCTATCTCTTATTTATTGGCTTTTCACGGCAATGGGCCACTTTATTAACTTATAGAATGCTTTGTTAGGTTACAAAGAAATGGACCTTGCAGAATTGCCCAAATTACTAAGATCTTTGTTTTTATTTTACTCAGTTTACTTTATGATAACGGAATAAAATTATACACAGTTCATTGTAATTCAAGCTTTAACAAGAAATAAAAGTTTACAACAAAACTAATATTTAAATGTTAACACATACAATCAGACTTTTAGACGAGCTTAAAAAATAGAAATAAACCAAAAATAATCAAGATGAGTAACACAATGCCAAAAAAACTATCATTGTTATTATTTATTGAAGCAGACATATATATATCACATGGCTTGGAATGTTACCTTAGTGTTGAAAAAAAATATATTTTAGAAGGCTACTCTGAGCAGCATAAATTCATAGCACCAACAGCAACACCAAACGGACAACCAAAAGCAGCATTAATAGACCCTAAGAATACCCCAAAAAATCCAGCAAGAAAGCACTTGAACTATCAAACTAGTAATCCCGAAAATTACTTAAGAGATCTTTCTGTTTTCCCAAAAGATTTGCACCAAAATAATACTCACAAAACTATGAAATTTCAGCTTACTAATGTATGCAGTTGCTTCTTTTTCTCAAAGATATGTGCGCTTCTGTGAGTGTCAAAAGATGATTGCTAAGTGTGTTAGAGTGTATGAATATGTGTCAAGAGTGTTCAAAAATCTCCCCTTAATTGAAAGAAAGACATCTCCTTTTATAGGAGAGGGTGGCCTTCAATTATTATTGCAACCTATCCAAATGATAGATTTTCCACCAAAAAATCTGTTCCAACAGTTCAATGGACAGATTTTTTGGTCAAAAATCTGTCTAAAAGAACAGTTTCTTTACCAATTGTGTATAGTGTTTGGAACAGTGTGCTCAAAATAGCTATTAAAACAGAAAAAGCAACCAAACATGGGCCCTACATTCAAGTACCTCTGACTTTATCAACAAATAGCTGATCCTTCAACCTAACCAAACTATGGATTGATACAGCAGAAACAAGACTTAAAAGATAACCGAACTAAGTATTCAAACTAAATAGATTGAAATCAATTCGATTTGTGCAATTGAGATAACAAACTAAAGTGCAAAACAGAAGTTAAACGAGCATCGTTAAACTAACAGAGAATAATTAATAACAACTGAACAAACGACTAAAAAATGATTCAACTAGTCTTTTTGATTTTTCATGAAACTAACATAAAGACTTAACTATAGACCGACTAGGTCGAAGAACTTAAAATTCAAACGTTACAAATTCATACGTTACAAATTCATACAAAATAGTCGACCGACTAGATCGAAGAACAAAAATTCAGATCTAACAGACAATAACGACGTACTCAACCGGCTAGGTCGAAGAACCAAATTCAAATTTATAAAGTAACCATGTAATTGGAAACTAATACTACCCTAGCTCAATTGCACACAAATAATAGCAACATGAATGAAAATTAAACCTTAGAACTAATACTAAATACAAAAGCAAAAAATCAGAAAAGATAAAATAGGAAAAGGAAATTGATGTTTTACCATATGAACTCGATATCATACCAAAAGAAAACGGGTGTTCTTGGCTCCGAACTAGGCTAAACAAAGTAGCAATAGTGGGGTAGAGGTGTGGCAGCGGCAGTGGTGGTCGCAGGAATTCCGTCGTCGGAGTTTTGGGTCAAGAGCAATATGAAAAGATAGTTCCCGTTGAGCTCTATCTGTGTATGTAAAAATTAGGTGGAAATGGCCGGGAAAAATATGGAAGCGGTCAATATACTGGGGGGCAAGACATGACCGCGACTTAAGAAAAAAGTACCCGTGAAAAAACTGGTGGCTCAATCTTCACGATTTTAAGAAAAAGGTGGCGGGTGGAATTTCTTAGATCTACTATTCGTGGAGTTTGCGGGGGGTTTTGAAGGATTAGGTTTGAAGATATGAAAAAAGGAGGTGTTGGAGGTTACATGGTAAAATTTTGGGGTCGTTTGGAGGTTGGTCGTCGCCAGTGGAGAATTCCGGCGGGCGGCGCTAGGGTTCAGGGGACGGCCGCAGAAGTGGGGAGAAGAAAGAGTGAAGAATAGAAATAAAGGGGGAAATGGGGAAAATATTCAAGGATTTGAGACTTTAAATACCTAGGAAGGGAATTGATAGGGACCGTTGGATCAAGGATAAAAAAAGGCTGTGATTTGATCTTGATTTCATTATGCGAAACAAGGTAGTTTAAGCAAAAACTACATCGTTTTAGCCCCTTCCCTGGCAGACCCTTCATGGATTAGCTATTACACTTTTGGCCACTAAAATCAATTTTGGCCTAATTCCCTAAATCATGCTTATTAAACTAAATTTATACAAAATTAATTAATTAAATAACTTATTAGAATGATCAATATAACTAGATTAATTCACCAATTGAACACTTAGTTAATTCCTAAAATGCACAAATGAAGAAAGAACATTTTTTTGGTATTTTTTTATATAGAAAATATGCAATTAAAGACAAAAAAAAATAAGAAACTAATTAAAATAACAATACACTAGTGACTTTAGGAGGCGTAAAAATAGTGCAAATTATTCACATATAAATTTTAAAATATATTATTTAACTTTATCTACATTGAGCATTTACACATATATAACAGATTTGAATCGAAAGTTATGGATTCAGTTGAACCAGCAAAACGATTCTTAATCCGCCACTGCTTGTAGATTTGAAGATCATGGAGAAAAGTATGACTACTCATTATTTCATGAATAAAACAAGTACTTCCTGATGTTCGGCCAAAATATATATATTTACTCATTTTTGCCTCACAATCTAGTACTTTTAATCGTCTTTTGAATATTAATTATATTATGTTGTGTTTATATATTATATTTTAACCGTTTAGAAATAAAGCGGTATGAAGATGACGAAATTTGGAGAAAATTAAATAAAACGCGGAAGAAAAAAAGGAAAAAAAACAAAGGGGGACACCCTTTGAGTTTTGTTCCCCAATTGGAAGACAAGAAAATTGATATTTAATACAACTGCATTTAGAATGCACTTGACGACGGGAACGTAACAAGGAACGTGAAAACTTACTGTTTTCAGCGCCAGGGCCAGCGTGACGTGCTGCCCTGAACGTTGGGTACGAAGTTTTTCATTCTTCGTTCGGGACAAGGTTATTTCGGTCCTACACGGTACCAACTCGTATAAAAGGGGTCCTAAACCTAATTTGGAGGATATCTAACATACTTTGCAGGAGATTTCACGTGGGGGAACACACACCTCACTTGGAGGAGGCTTCTAACTAGTTTTTCTCTTCCTCGTTTCCTTTAATCTCATAGTTTATTAGTTCTAGAGTTTTGGGTGCTACATGAACGTTGTAGTCTGAAGCTTGAATTGTTCTTATTATTTATCATATTGGTTTATTTATTCAATCTTGTGCCTAATTATTTGATTGCTTGATCACCATTTGAATACTATCCACAAATCTAGGATTGAACTCGAGAGAGGGAATTAGAGATTGCATATAAGATTGAGTTGAGCAAGATCTTAACTCTGAGAGGGGGGCGGATTTGCGGTTAGGATAGTACTTAATCGCCTTGCTTGGTTACTATACAAGAATTATTAACGCCTTCTTGTTAATTCTAATTCCATAGGAATATAAGCGTTAGATTAGCTTGAATAGGCGAGTAGTACTTCGGAAAAAGGCTACGAGCAATATTAACCATGTCAACTAATAAACCAGATAAATTAATTAGACGATTTAGGTGAAAAACTCAACGGGATTGTTAGCTAACCCATAACTCTAGAATATTGTCTTTCATTGAATTCGTCTCTAAAATTTCGCCAACTTGTTTCTTTAATTTCTTAGTTTACTATTTTAGATTAGTTTTAGTTAAATATTCATACTTTAGAAAATCGCTTGAATAGATTAATTGTTTGTGTTTAATTTAGTTGATAGTTAATCACAAGTCCATGTGGGTACGATATCTGGACTTACAACTCTATATTACTTGTACGACCACGTATACTTGCGTGTGCGTTTGGGAGCAATAAATTTTTGTTGTCGTTGCTGGGGACTTAGAAATTAACTATTTTACTAGATTAGATTTTTACTTTTATCCATTTAAGCTTTTAATGTTAGTTTAGCGTAGTTAGTATTCTAAACTTTTTTTACATGGCCTCTTTGTACGAAAAGTGGTGGGATAGTAAGTATTCTTGTTTTTTTTATCCTTGTCCATACAATATTATAAAAATATTCTCAAGACCGAGTTGTGTGCACCATATCAATCATGTACTATTTGTGGTGGAAATTGGAATAATTTTCCTAAGTGTTGTTATCCTACTCCAATACCTTCTTATGTTGATTCTAATAATTCTTATGAGTTTGACAGGAGTAACGAATTGGATGGTGTGGAACATGATATTCGCGTTCTTGATATGCACATGAAATTATTAGAGGACTATGGAGGTTTTCGTGAGAAAATTACAAATGAGATGCAACACCTTATAGAATAAAGAGCTGAATTGAGACAAGAGATCAAAAAATTTGGCAGTTCTATTTGTGACTTGGAGGTTCAAATGAGTGCACAGGTTGATGCGTGTACCACCCAACAATTTAGTGATGAGTTGTGTGAAGTTGAAAAAGATCTTCTGGGCCAAATTGAGGAGCTAAAATGAGAATACCAATTATTAGACCATATTCTTGTGGATGATGCTGAGGTTGAGGAAGTATATATTATTGAGGATCTCAAAAATAATATAGTTCCGGAGTTGGGTCGTGTTGGTCCTCATTCTAAGTATTTTTCTACATTATGTTTGGATGTAGACATGGAGATCGGGCCTTTAGAGAGATGTATAGATGAAAAACAGGACCCATACATTCTGAAATTTGCAATGCCAAAAAGACAAAGGGACATCCCTTGCGTAAAGGCCAAGAAGTTCAAGATGCGACATTGTTTACTTGGTTCTTGTGTATTCACACCACCACCTAAGGAACATGACAGAAAAGTTGATGCAAAATTGGGGACGGAATTTATATCCTCAAGGTGGAAGGAAAAGTGGTGAAGCGATAGCGTCGTGCCACGACTATAAATAAGGCGCTTGTTGGGAGACAACCCAATTCTATTTTTTTTTTTGGTGTGTTATCGTTGTAGTATTATTTTTGTATTCTGTATTTTGTAGGAGCATGGAGTCAAATCCAATAATCTTGTGAAAAAGCGAGCAGGTGGTTGGAACTAAGTGTGATGTATCCGCACAAAGAACCAAAAGTGGGAGAAGTCTGAGTATCCCGTGAGCTGCTAATACTTCAACATTTGGCCTACTAGGGAGTCTCTTTTACCCTCTTGTTATTTAATGTGTGCATTGAGGACATTGCACAATTTTAAGTGTGGGATGAAGAGATTGTCTGTGTGATTTTATGTATTATCCTATCTTAGTTGTAATATTCTTGTTGTTTTCTATAAAATATATATAAAAAAACGAAGAAAAATAAAAAAACAGAAAATTTAAACTTTTCCCGACGATGAATTTTGTGGACAGCTTTCTTGAGAGATTAAGGTAAAATGAAAAAAAATTCCAAATTGTTTCTGAATTCTAGTTAGTATTACTTATGTAATAATCCCCCTTGGTTTTTCTTTGTGCATCGGTTCTTTTCCAGGGGATGTAACTTGAATCGGGTAAATTTTTTATTTTTAGGATTAGATTTTTTTAGGAGAATAAAAAAAGAGGGAGAATAAAAACTTTTGTAACTTGTTTGATACTAGCATATTTAGGCCTAAGATTGAGTAGTACTTTCCTCTGAGTGCTTGAATAATGAATAAAATAGCAGACTTTCTGACACTTTAGCTCAAGGGTGTGACTCTGTATATAACTTATTCTTATTTTGTTGTTCTTAATGGTCTTGTCTGTCTTAGAGTATAATTTATCCATCTTGATTGATACTTGTGCCATGTGGGGTGAGCATTTCTTACATATATTCAATGTTTTGCATCTTAGTCTAGAAACTTGACCTGCATGTTATTGAAGCGAAATAAAAGTGTTGCTCTGGTTAGAAGATGATAATAGGCTTTCTTTGATATGTCTTGTGAATTTTAGCCTTTTAAGATATTGTACCACTAGTTAGCCCTTTGAGCTTGTAGCCTTTTGTTTGGAAGCCATATTTTTGCCTTGATTTTTTTGTTGAATCCCTAGTTTTTGCACCCTGCTTCCTTGATGTCACGACCCAAATTCTTAACCTTAGGGATCGTGATGGCCCTAACACCACACTTGATAGGCAAGTCAATGTTAGAATTCGATTAGTTATTTTTCTTTTATTATTTACTTAAACACAATAAAACAAATTTAAAGTAAATTAAATCTAATGATTTCCAGCGAATACCTTCATAAATAAAATGGTACACAAATAAATAAGTAACCCGAGCCACGAACTAAATATATATATATATAACTCTAAGACTACCCCAGGGTCTGGTGTCACAATTCACGAACTTCTAAGAATACTACAAATAATGGGCTGAAAGAAATAATATATTTGTTTTGAGTATAATAAAACAGTCTCTATAAAACTAAGAGAAGACTCCAAGAATATTCGGACGCCGGCAGATATACCTCATGTCTCCAAATGATGAATGACCGCTACTAAAGTCGCTAACGCTGGACGGTATCTGAATCTGAACAAAAGAGTGCAGATTGTAGTATCAGTACAATCGACCCCATGT
Organism: Nicotiana undulata; assembly: GCA_005239495.1. Lineage (NCBI taxonomy): Eukaryota > Viridiplantae > Streptophyta > Magnoliopsida > Solanales > Solanaceae > Nicotiana > Nicotiana undulata. The sequence goes on along the minus strand of MDKH01119925.1, from coordinate 9,041 downwards.
ACTAAGTAAGTGCCGAACCTAACCTCGACGAAGTATTGACGAAGCTACGATGGGGCATTAACAATATAACATATGAACAATATAAAATCGGGGAAGGAAGAATTCTAAAACAACAAACAATAACTGTAGCAACAATTAAAATAACTCAGCCACCTTTTTGCAGGTCTCAGTTATAACCAATCCTCACGTAAGTTTCTAAATTTCCAAACTTTTGACTTTAAAGTAATAGTAGTGCAAAATATGAAAAACAGTAAAGTAAAACAGTAAGTTCTCAAATCTTTGTTTTTGAAAATCGGTAGAATATAAGTGTCCTCCCTTATTGCTCCTTGTTGCGGCGTGCAACCCGCTCCCACCTTTCCACCCTTATTGCTCCTCCCTATATATATATATATATATATATATATATATATCACCCTTATTACTCCTGTTGTGGCGTGCAACCCGATCCCATCTGTCCACCCTTATCGCTCCTTGTAGCGGCATGCAACCCGCTCCCACCACACATATCATATCACTTTATTTATAAAAATTTCACAATTCAGGTCAAAACCTTTCACAATACTTTTGTCTCGACAATCATAAACAGTGAATTGTATTTCTCACAAACTTTATCAATACCATCTCAAAAATGAAACCAACAGGAATGTATATACCTCGTAAAACAATGTCAATCCGCGCAACCTTTATGTAATACAATGAAACCAAGGAAACAACCCACACTTTCCAAAATAATTGAAACAATAAATTACAACAAGTTAACAAAGCCAAGTAGTCATAGAAACATCAATGGGCATAAAACAATTAAGCCATGAATCAAATAAATTGGAGACGGGGAAGGGGTCATGCTTAAAAGATAATTTGGTGGTGCATAGATACTCGTCACCTCACCCATACACCACACACATGCAAACTCACATAGCAATTAAGTTGGAAATTCCTATTCCCTCAAGTCAAGGTTAAACCAAGAACTTACCTCAAGTTCGCAGGCCACTCACTGCTCAATTATAGCTTTTCTTTTTTGAATTCACCTCCAATACACTCGAATCTAAACATAATTAACTTAATATCATTGATTAATGTTAAAGGAACTAACTTTAATGAAAATTATAATTTTTCCTAATTTTCTCAAAAAAAGTTAAAACCCGACCTTGGGCCTGCTTGGTCCAAACTCGGGGTTCGGACCAAAATACGTTACCCATTCACCCCTGAGCCTGAATATGCAATTAGTTTTGAAATCTGACCTCAATTCGAGGTAAATATTCGATCTTTACAAAATTCCCTAATACCCTCAATTTTTACTATGAAAATTCTTGATTTTTGATTTAAAGATGATGAAAAACATTGGGTAATTGAAAGAGCAGAGATTAGAATTGATTACCAATATTTGGGGATGAACTTTGGTGAAGAAAATCGTCTCTAGGGCTTGGTAGTTCGAAAAATAGTGAAAAAAAGGTTCTGTTCGTTTTTAAAACATGTTTTATCTCGTTGGGCAGGTCCTCATAACCGGGCACCAGAAAATAGCAAAAACCAACAATCATTTAAGTGTAAAACACCCCATGACCTATCCAAAACTCACTCGAGCCCTCGGGGCTCTAAACCAAGCATGCACGCAAGTCCAAAAATATCATACGGACTTGCTCGTGCGATCAACTCATGAAAATAACATCTAAAACTATGAATTAAACCTCAAAACTCATTATTTTTCTTAAGAACACTCAAAGTTCACTATTTCTCAACCGGACATCTGAATCACGTCAAATAAACTCTGATTCTCACCAAATTTCACAGGTAGTATTCAAATATTATAACAAATATGTACCGGGCTCCGTAACCAAAATACGGGCCCGATACCAATGGTTTCAAATGTTAATTCTTTTCTTTATTTCATTAATAATTCAGCAAAATAATTTCTTTCAAAAATTGATTTCTAAGGCTTGGACCTCGGAATTCAATTCCGGGCATACGCCCAAGTCCCATATTTTACTGTGGACCTCCAGGGATCGTGAGAACATAGATCCGAGTCCGTTTACTCAAAAGGTTGACCAAAGTCAATAAAAATCAAATTTTAACTCTAATAATTATTATTTTCTCATATTTTCACACAAAGGATTTCGGTTTCATGCCCGGACTGCGCACGCAAATTGAGGTAAATAAAATTAATCTTTTTAAGGCTAATGAGCCCGTAATGGAGTCTTAATTCATAAGATGACCCCTTGGGTCATCACAATCTCCACCTCTAAAACAAACTTTCGTCCTCGAACGAACATAGAAAATTACCTGAACCGGCAAACAAGTGGGAATATCTATGCTGCATGTCCGACTTGGACTCTCAAGTAGCTGGATCAACGGGTTGGCCTCTCCACTGCACTCGAACTGAAGGATAACTCTTAGACCTCAACTAAAGAACCTGCCGGTCTAAAATGGATATCGGCTCCTCCTCATAAGTCAAGTCTTTGTCCAATTGGACAGAGCTAAAATCTAACACGTGGGACGGGTCACCATGATATATTTGGAGCATAGACACATGGAATACCGGATGAACGGAAGATAACCATGGAGGAAACGCAAGTCTATAAGCTACCTCCCCCACCCTATCAAGAATCTCAAACGACCCGATATACCTAGGGCTCAACGTGCCCTTCTTCCCAAACCTCATAACACTTTTCATGGGTAATACCCGAAGCAATACTCTCTCTCCAACCATGAATGCCACATCACAAACCTTACGATCGGCATAACTCTTTTTCCTAGACTGAGCTGCACGAAGTCTCTCCTGAATGATATTGACCTTATCTAAGACCTCCTGAACTAAATCTGTACCCAATAACCGAGCCTCTCCCGGCTCAAACCATCCAACTGGCGATCTACACCGCCTACCATTCGTAAGGAGACATCAGAATGCTCGAGTGATAACTATTATTATTAGCAAACTCCGCTAATGGCAAGAACTGATCCCAAGAACCTCCAAAGTCAATAACACAAGCGTGTAACATATCCTCTAAAATCTGAATAGTACGCTCGGACTGCCCGTCCTTCTGAGGATGAAATCTTGTACTCAACTCAACCCGTGTATCTAACTCACGTTGAATTGCCCTCCAAAAAGTGAGAAGTAAATTGCGTACCTCGATCAGAAATGATAGACACGTGCACACCGCGAAGGCGAACAATCTCTCGAATATATATCTCTACCAACCTCTCCGAAGTATTGGTACTTTCCACTGGAATGAAGTATGCTGATTTAGTTAGCCTATCCATAATAACCCAAACTGCGTCGAACTTCTTCTGAGTCCGTGGAAGTCCAACAACGAAGTCCATAGTGATACTCTCCCACTTCCACTCAGGAATTTCTATCTGCTGAAGAAAACCACCGGGTCTCTGATGCTCATATTTTACCTGCTGACAATTTAAGCAACGATCCACATACGCAACAATTTCCTTTTTCATCCTTCTCCACCAGTAATGCTTCCTCAAGTCTTGGTACATTTTTGCTGCACCTGGGTGGATAGAATACTTAGAACTATGAGTCTCCTCAAGGATAAACTCATGAAGGCCATCAACATTAGGCACACATATACAACCCTGCATCCTCAAAACACTGTCATCTCCAACTGTAACCTGCTTGGCACTACCGCGTCGAATTGTGTCCCTAAGAACCATCAGATGCGGTTCATCATCTTGCCGCTCTCTAGTACGTTCAATTAAAGAAGACCGAGCGACTGTACAAGCTAGAACACTGCAGGGTGAAATATCCAACCTCACGAACTGATTAGCCAAAGTCTGAATGTCTGAAGCTAACAGTCTCTCACCGACTGGAATAAATGCAAGGCTTCCCATACTCACCGCCTTTATACTCAATGCATCGGCCACCACGTTGGCCTTCCCTGGATGATATAGTATGGTAACATCATACTCTTTCAATAACTCTAACCATCTCCGCTGCCTCAAATTAAGATCCTTTTGATTGAACAAGTATTGGAGACTGCGATGATCGGTGAAAACCTCACACGGCACACCATAGAGATAGTGCCTCCAAATCTTCAATGCATGACCAATGGCTGCCAACTCTAAGTCATGGACAGTATAATTCTTCTCATGAACTTTCAACTGCCGAGACGCATACACAATCACCCTTCTATCCTGCATCAATACTGCTCCAAGTCCAACTCGGGAAGCATCACAATACACCGTGAAAGAACCCGAACCTGATAGTAACACCAACACCGATGCTGAAGTCAAGGCTGTATTGAGCTTCTGAAAGCTCGCCTCGCACTCGTCTGACCATTTAAATGGGGCACCTTTCTAAGTCAATTTAGTCATTGGGGCTGCTATGGATGAAAACCCCTCCACAAAACGACGGTAGTAACCCGCTAAACCCAAGAAGCTCCTGATCTCCGTGGTTGTAGTGGTTCTAGTCCAGTTCTTGACTGCCTCTATCTTCTTAGGATCAACCTGAATACCCTCAGCTGATACGATATGACCCAAGAAGGCTACTAAATCCAACTAGAGCTCACATTTTGAAAACTTTGTTTACAACTGATTATCCCTCAAAATCTGGAGCGCTATACGGAGGTGCTGCTCATGCTCTTCCTGACTGCGGGAGTATACTAGAATGTCATTAATGAACACGATCACGAAAGATTCCAGATGAGGCTTGAAAACCCGATTCATAAAATCCATAAAGGCGGCTCGAGCATTAGTCAACCCAAAGGACATCATTAGAAATTCATAATGCTCATACCTCGTCTGAAAGGCTATCTTAGGAACATCCGACGCCCTAATCTTCAACTGATGGTAGCCCTATCTCAAATCAATTTTCGAAAACACTCTGGCGCCCTGAAGCTGATCAAATAAATCGTCAATTCTCGGCAATGGAAATTTATTCTTGATAGTAGTATTCAACTGCCGATAATCTATACACATCCTCATCAACCCATCTTTATTCTTTACAAACAAAACCGGTGCACCCCAAGGCGAGACACTGGGTCTAATAAAACCCTTATCCAGCAAGTCTTGCAACTGTTCTTTCAATTCTGGTGAGGCCATCCGATATGGAGAAATGGAAATGGGCTGAGTGCCCGGAGCCACATCAATACAAAAATCAATATCCCTGTGGGTGGAATCCCCGGCAGGTCTGCAGGAAATACCTCGGGAAACTCATGAACAATAGGAACTGACTCTATAGAAGAAACCTCAGCATCGTAGTCACGAATATGAGCCAAATAAGACAAACATACCTTCTCAACCATGCGACGAGCCTTGGCATATGAAAATACTCGGCTGGGAGAATGACCAGGAGTCCCTTTCCATTCTAATCGAGGCAACCCCGACAAAGGTAACATAATTGTCTTGGCGTGACAGTCCAAGATGGCATAATAAGGCGACAACAATTCCATGCCCAATATAACATCAAAATCTACCATGTCTAGAAGCATAAGATCCACACTAGTTTCAAGACCCTCAATGACTACTACGCACGAACGATACACATGATCTACCAAAATAACATCCCCTACCGGTGTAGACACATAAACATGAAAACTCAAGGCATCACGGGGCACAATCAAATACGAGGCAAAATAGGATGAAACATAAGAATAAGTAGAACCCGGATCAAACAAAACTAAAGCATATCTATCACAAACTGAGATGATACATGTAATAACAGCATCAGAGGACTCCGCCTCGGGCCTGGCTGGAAATGCATATAGTCGGGGCTGGGCCCCGCCACCCTGAACTACGTCTCTAGGAGGAACTCTGATAGGTGGACCTCCACCTCTAGCGGGATGGACTCCATTTCTAGCAGCCTGACCTACACCTCTAACAACCTGACCCCTGCCTCTGGCTACTTGACCCCTACCCCTTGTTGGCTAGGCAGGTGGTGCTGCAGCTGGTGCCGGAACTATGGCACGAGAACTCTAGTACTGATGCTGATTACCCAGAAATTTCAGACAAGCTCTCCGAATATGTCCATATTCGCCACACTCAAAACACCCCTTTTGATATGAAGATTGACCTTGACGAGCCGGCTGACCACGATAATAACTCTGCAAACAAGGTGCTTTGATAGAAGCTGAAGGAGCACTGTAGACTGGCTGAGCGGAAGGAGGTATATAAGAACCACAACCACCCGAAGGACCATGTGAAGCCTGTAGTGCTGAATGAAATGGCCTGGAAGATTGGCCTCTGATAAATAAAGTCCCACCTCCAGATGAGGCACCACTGAAACCACCGGAATGGTGAGGTCTCTTGTCAGACCCCTAACCTCCCATCCCGAGAACTGACTCAACTCTCCTAGCCACATTAGCTGTATCCTGAAAAGAAATCTCGGTCCCTTTCTCCTTGGCCATCTGCAACCTGATGGGTTGAGCAAGGCCTTTAATAAACCGTCTGACCCTCTCTCTCTCTCTCTCTCTCTCTCTCTCTCTGTGGGCAATAAAAGAATAGCATGACTAGACAAATCCATGAAACGATTCTCATACTGAGTCACAGTCATGCTGCCCTGCTGAAGTCGCTCAAACTGATGATGCTTCTCCTCTCGAGTGGTAACAAGCAAGAAATTCTCCAAAAAGAGGTGAGAAAACTGATCCCAAGTCAAGGCAGGCGACCCAACTAGTCTAGTCAACAAATAATCTCTCCAAAATTTCTTGGCGGAAAATGAAATCGACCCTATTGGTCTCCAAAATACCCATATTACGCAAAACCTCATGACAACTATCCAGATATTCCTGAGGATCCTCTGAAGTAACACCACTGAAATGAACAGGAAAAAGCTTAATGAACCTGTACAGTCTCCACAAAGCATCTGAGGACATAGCTGCCTCCTCAACAAGTGACGGTGGAGCAACTGGCTGAATTACCCCAATTGGATTAGTTTCTGGGGGTTTCAATCTGAGGAGTAGTCTAAACAAGAGTGTGGGTAGCAGGAGTCTGAACCCCTCCTCCAACCTGAGATACGGCTGTTGCAACGGGGAATGTGCCAGTTTGGGCTACCCTCTCCATAATGCCCACTAAACGGACCAAAGCGCCCTGAAGTACTGGGGTAGCAATAAACCCCTCTGGGACCTAAGTTGGTCCCGCTGGAACGGTTTGAGCTGGAACTCCCTCATTAAGATCGGTCTGGGGTTCCACAACTGGGGATGCTGTAACGACCCGGTCCGTCGTTACGCAGTATACGCATCTATTCCTTTATTTCTGTCTTGTAGTAGCTCGGTTAGACTGTTCATGAAGTGTTGGGGTTGGTTGGTTCGGGTTCGGAGTGAAAATAGAGTGGATTGAGAGACTTAGTCTCTAACAAGAGCTTTAGAGTTGGAAAAATCAACCCGGAGTCGACTTTTTGGTAAACGACCTCGGAATGCGAATTTTATGGTTCGGATAGCTTCGTTAGGTGATTTGGGACTTAGGAGTGTGTTCAAATATTTTTGGGATGCCCGGTGTAGAATTAGGCCTGAATTGGCGAAGTTAGTATTTTGGCAAATTCCGGTTGATAGGTGAGATTTTGATCCGAGGGTCGGAATGGGATTTCGAGAGTTTTTGTAGCTTCGTTAGGTCATTTTGGAATTTCCCACAAAATTTCAGGTCATTCGGAGATGGTTTGGTTGTGTTTTTGATCAAATGCGTGTTTCGGAAGTTTTTGGGAATCATAGGCTTGAATTGGATGAGAATTTATGGTTTTGATGTTGTATTTGGTGTTTTAATGGCTCGACTAAGTTTGAATAACCATGTTTGATATGTTGTTAAGTTTGGTTGGGGTCCCGAGGGGCTCGGGTTGATTTCGGACGTTAAACGGAGAAATTGGGACTTGAAATGCAGCTGAAGCTGCTACTGCTGATGTGATCGCACCTGCGATGCTTGGGCCGCAGGTGCGGACATCGCAGGCGCAGGGGCGGAAATTCGTCGCAAGGGCGGAAGGAGAATCGCACATGCGAGGTCGCAGGTGCGGGAAATGGGTTCGCAGGCGCGGGCTCTGAGTGTTAAGTGAAGGACCGCATGTGCAGTCAATTTGTCGACCTTGCGGTACCGCTGTTGCGATAAAGAGGCCGCATGTGCGAAGTCTGGGATTTTAAGTGAGTTCCGCAGGTGCGGTCAAAAAGTCGCGCCTGCAGAGTCGCAGGTGCGAGAAATATACCTCTGTTGCGGGAATGCCTGGGCAGAACTATAAAAAGGCAGCCTTCGCGAAATTTGTCCTCTTTCACCATTTTTACACACGGGTTGGAGGTTTTGAAGGCATTTGAAGAGGGATTTCGTTGTTTCTTCAAGGAGGTAAGTTTCTTGGACTCAAAACTCGTTATGTTGTGCATTAAGAACGATTTTAGGTTGAAATCATGGGTAAAAACAGTAGAAAAATGGTGGTTAGGGCTTGGGTTTAAGAGAGGAAGAATGGGGGAATTGGAGGACCATTTGAGGTCCGATTTTCGTGTTCTTGGTATGGTTAGACTCGGGAAAGGACAAGGAACCTAGTGTTGTGAAAATTTCTGACTTTCGAGACGTGGGCCCGAGGGCCGGGTTTTGACCGAATTCGGGATTTTGGTATTTTTGCTAAATTTTGATTTGGGGACTGTTCCTTAGCACATTGTGACGCCATATAATTGATTATTGATAGATTTGGAGCATTTGGAGGCCGATTTTCGAGGAAAGGGCTAGGCCGAGTAGAGTTGAGCCGGTTTCAAGGTAAGCAACGGCTTCAACCTTGGAACTGAGGGGTTCAAAACCCCAATGTACATGCTAATTGATGATAGTTACTATGATACACTCGCCAAGTGACAGGCATATGGGTGTTGGTTGAATTGTTGTGACCCGTATTATCCCCAGGCACGGTTTAACTGTTATTCCACCATGTTATCGGTACTGTGAAAGCTATTAATGCGTAGAAACTAAAAGAAACATAACAAGTATAAATGATAAGACTTCATGTCTATATGTGGAGACCGGAAAAGGTCTGTCACTATCGTTTCTATTGCGAACTTTACTTGTGTATACTTAGTCTTGTTATTATACCTGTATTCGTATTTCAGTCTCAGAATTTATTTATTTATCATGCATTG